>CAWUFW010020142.1:0-161334 GCA_963921515.1 Calotriton arnoldi
TGCTGTCCACTAATTCTAGTGGGCACCTTGCACCAGTCCAAACAACCCCTTATTGGAGATAGGTTAAAGACAACCTTATTGAAAGCTATCCTAGTGGTAGCTATGGAGAGCAGCCTTCAGGCTAAGTCTTGAAGGAATGTAAAGCAGCTTGTTTTACCAGTCTATAATCTCTTGAGTGATCAAATGAAAGAGCACCACACCAGGTATATATTCAAAATATATGTATTTATTGCTAAACACACCCCTCTAGTCTCTTTATGAGGCTAGAGTTCGAAGTACATAAGTTAGAAGATATTTAAACACAGTAATAGCACAAATACACGTTTGGGCCCTAGGGGCGTACCAAACCATATACCAATAAAGTGGTATGCGAACCACGACTGAACTAGACACTAGGCCTAGAGCCTCTAGAAGTGCTTGGACCACAAGGAACCACCCAAGGTAGTGACACAGGGGACCCACGGGGGACGCGTGCAGTGTAAATACACAACCGCGATACGCCGTTAACTTCTATGGAGAAAGTCGGGATCGGGAAATTAGAGAAAGGGACACTTAAAAGAGGACTAGGACAAAACCCCTTGAGATCTAGGACTTTGAAGAGTCTCTACCCACGGGAGCACCGGAGTACTCGTGTTACCTCACCCAGGGAAGCCGGGTGCATAGGTGCCTTTCGGGGTCGGGTTTCGTCGTCGATTCGTATGGCGATCTGCTGCAAAGTGCTGAGTGCGACCTGGAGAAAAGTGTCCGGGTGGATCCAAGAGTGGATCGGAGTTCTGAAGAACCTGAAAGCAGAGGGGACAGAGTCCGGGTCACTAGCCAGTGACCAGGAAGGCGATGGACAGATGCCCACCGATGTCGAGTGCTTCAGGTGCGTTGACAGTTGGCTTGACTCTTCAGCCATGAGGTCCAGGAGGCGTTGTCGGCGACCAGGAGCAGGATTCGGGCTGGTACACGATGTTTGTCGAGTGCAGAGGTGTTGGCGACCGGATTGGCCCCAACAAGCCTTGGCAACGGCAAGTCTCGGTGAAGATGTAGATCATCGATGGTACAGAACAGCAAGGTCTGTGGAACTCACCCAGCAAGGGTAAGTGAGGGCAGGCCTGGAGCAACCAGGATGCCAAGTTAGAAAAGGATTGGCCTTCGTTAAGGGCTACTAGCCAATGGGCTAGCGACCGCAAAGGAGCCTTGTGACGCCGCACGTGGAGCTGGCTTACAGGACACTCGTGGAGTGGGGGCCAGTGATCTTCGGTGCAGGTGGTGCTGGAGGCTAGGGCTACTCGGAGCCCAAAGCACAACTTCGGGGGAGACCCAGAAGAGGATGCACTTGCAAATGTGCTCGGTGTCCAGGGGTCACAGTCTCAAGTCACCCACGATAGCCACGGGCCTCAGCTTTGCTGGGGACTCAGGGTAGCCTCGGGAAGTCTGAGAATCCACCTCTGGTGATGCGATGACTTCGGCGTCCGACGGGAGCTTCAGAAATGCGAACCGGACAGATGCTTCTTTGGTGCCTGCCAAGCAGGGGAGTCACTCCTTGACCCCAAGGGAGATTCTTCTGTCCTCTAATCGTGAGTAGAGCGTCGAAGGTCCAGGATTCAGTTTCAGAGTTTCGTCCAGGTATAATCTAAAGTCCTAAGGACTGGGTTCCTACCTTTATTCTAAAAATAGGGGTTGGACTACTCTGTGGCCCCACCTATGGGTGGGTCAGGGCACAGGGGTGGCTACACCCCTTTCCCTTTGTCCAGTTCGCGCCAAAGCAGGGGCTGGAAGCCCCTGATCCGGTTTGAACTGGGGTATGCACAGGGACACCAAGTGTGCCCCCAGTGTAGGACTTCAAAGCACCCTGTTGGTGCTCCCGCCCAGCCCCAATACACACTATCCTGTCTGGGGAGGTGGTCACACCTCCCTGCAACAGGAAACCTATTGTCCAGGCCTCCCCTGCCGGAGTTTCGTCCAGCAGCAGGAGGCCAGACTTGTGTCTGTGGCAGTAGCATCCATTTTGTGATGCCAGGGCTTTAGGAAGAAGTTACCGGGTAGACCAGTGTGAATATGTCTCTCCCTCTAGGAGGGTGGAATGCTACCCCCGCCGCCAGGATTGGCGGGGGGGGGATAGTATTCCAAGATGTTTGACACCAAACACGACATGTTTTGATGCAGTCATTCCAAAGTTAGCATTCTACCGCGAGGATATAATGCACGTTAAGAGTATATGGTTTAACCGCATTTACAAACAGTACCAGAGAATGGACTCTGGGTACTGCAGAGGGGCCCTGCTCATGCAGTGGCACCTTCTCACATAAGAACCAAGCACTCTGCCTTTAGGATTGATAAGGCCTGCTATAGGAGTGACTTATAGGTTTATATATGTGTAAGTATGTAGTGATATAGGTAACCTATATCACAGTAAGGGGTGCTGGCACCACCTTACCCAGGCTGCAGTAGCAGACCTGTGGTGTCAGTTTGGATGGCCTTCCAGGGGTGGCATAATACATGCTGCAGCCCCTGGCAGGCCTCTGAGGTACCTATGCCCTTGGTACATAGTATACCATATACTAGGGACTTATAAGGGCACTCCAGATCCCAATAAGTGATGTGCCTAAGGCACATGGAAACCATTTTAGAGAGGAAGCAGCTAGGCTGGGGTTCTGATTAGCAGGGCCCCAGCCAGACTAATGTCGAAAAACAGTGAAGCATCAGCAAAAAGTGGGGGTACCCATGTGAAGCAGATCCTACTCTCCTACACAGCAGGAACTGTGCGGATTTTTATCAGCGGTAGGCGAGGGAGAGATGCACAGCTCTTCAACTGGATGGAAAGTGGCTACCAGCTTGAGACGACAAAACGAAATTAAAAAGAGGAGTGGCCACAAGTAAATATTTTCATCATTGATGTTTCATTGTGGGACATTGAGGCCCTTCTCAATTGCTATGTATGCCGACGCGGATTAATTCAATTGCCGTTTCCCGATTGGTTGGACCTCCACCAATGGAGTGAACAATTGTTGAAAAAGGACAGAGAGCTGTGCTGAATTCAGGAATGATTTAGGGCACTGATGAACGTATTACACCGAAACGCGTTTGCTAAATAAATCATTTGGAAGACCCAGAGAGTGATCCAAATCTTTGAAAGTAGTTGTTATGTAACAAGACGAACTCACCTGTCGTCCGTAGAGGCACCCGCTGTGTGTTCGGCCGCCTAGGTGGAACTGTGTTGGGATGTAATTGGCGTGCCAGAACCGTCGCTGCCGGAACCTGCCGACCTTGAGGTACGCGGACTATGCAAGTCTGTGGTGCCTCGGCCATATGAGGGACACCAGCAGGAACTGTGCGGATTTTTATCAGCGGTAGGCGAGGGACAGATGCACAGCTCTGCAACTGGATGGAAAGTGGCTACCAGCTTGAAACGACAAAACAAAATTAAAAAGAGAAGTGCCACAAGTAAATATTTTCATCATTGATGTTTCATTGTGGGACATTGAGGCCCTTCTCAATTGTTATGTATGCCGACGCGGATTAATTCAATTGCCGTTTCCAGATTGGTTGGAGCTCCACCAATGGAGTGAACAATTGTTGAAAAAGGACAGAGAGCTGTGCTGAATTCAGGAATGATTTAGGGCACTGATGAAGGTATTACACAGAAACGCGTTTGCTAAATAAATCATTTGGAAGACCCCGAGAGTGATCCGAATCTTTGAAAGTAGTTGTTGTGTAACAGACGTACTCACCTGTCGTCCGCGGAGGCACCCGCTGTGTGTTCAGCTGCCTAGGTGGAACTGTGTTGGGATGTACTTGGCGTGCTAGAACCGCCGCTGCTGGATCCTGCCGACCTTGAGGGACGCGGACTATGCAAGTCTGTGGTGCCCCGGGCATATGAGGGACACCTGCAGGAACTGTGCGGATTTTTATCAGCGTTAGGCGAGGGAGAGATGTACAGCTCTGCAACTGGATGGAAAGTGGCTACCAGCTTGAAACGACAAAATGAAATTAAAAAGAGAAGTGGCCACAAGTAAATATTTTCATCATTGATGTTGCATGGTGGGACATTGAGGCCCTTCTCAATTGTTATGTATGCCGACGCGGATTAATTCAATTGCCGTTTCCCGATTGGTTGGAGCCCCACCAATGGAGTGAACAATTGTTGAAAAAGGACAGAGAGGTGTGCTGAATTCAGGAATGATTTAGGGCACTGATGAAGGTATTACACAGAAACACGTTTGCTAAATAAATCATTTGGAAGACCCCGAGAGTGATCCGAATCTTTGAAAGTATTTGTTGTGTAACAAGACGAACTCACCTGTCGTCCGGGGAGGCACCCGCTGTGTGTTCGGCCGCCTAGGTGGAACTGTGTTGGGATGTAATTGGCGTGCCAGAACCGCCGCTGCCGGAACCTGCCGACCTTGAGGGACGCGGACTATGCAAGTCTGTGGTGCCCCGGCCATATGAGGGACACCAGCAGGAACTGTGCAGATTTTTATCAGCGGTAGGCGAGGGAGAGATGCACAGCTCTGCAACTGGATGGAAAGTGGCTACCAGCTTGAGACGACAAAACAAAATTAAAAAGAGAAGTGGCCACAAGTAAATATTTTCATCATTGATGTTTCATTGTGGGACATTGAGGCCCTTCTCAATTGTTATGTATGCCGACACGGATTAATTCAATTGCCGTTTCCCGTTTGGTTGGAGCTCCACCAATGGAGTGAACAATTGTTGAAAAAGGACAGAGAGCTGTGCTGAATTCAGGAATGATTTAGGGCACTGATGAACGTATTACACCGAAACGCGTTTGCTAAATAAATCATTTGGAAGACCCCGAGAGTGATCCGAATC
Source organism: Calotriton arnoldi (assembly GCA_963921515.1). NCBI lineage: Eukaryota > Metazoa > Chordata > Amphibia > Caudata > Salamandridae > Calotriton > Calotriton arnoldi. The sequence continues at coordinate 4,822 of CAWUFW010020142.1, forward strand.
TTTGAAAGTATTTGTTGTGTAACAAGACAAACTCACCTGTCGTCCGCGGAGGCACCCACTGTGTGTTCGGCCGCCTAGGTGGAACTGTGTTGAGATGTAATTGGCGTGCTAGAACCGCCGCTGCCGGATCCTGCCGACCTTGAGGGACGCAGACTATGCAAGTCTGTGGTGCCCCGGCCATATGAGGGACACCACCAGGAACTGTGCGGATTTTTATCAGCGTTAGGCGAGGGAGAGATGTACAGCTCTGCAACTGGATGGAAAGTGGCTACCAGCTTGAAACGACAAAACGAAATTAAAAAGAGAAGTGGCCACAAGTAAATATTTTCATCATTGGTGTTGCATGGTGGGACATTGAGGCCCTTCTCAATTGTTATGTATGCCGATGCGGATTAATTCAATTGCCGTTTCCCAAATGGTTGGAGCCCCACCAATGGAGTGAACAATTGTTGAAAAAGGACAGAGAGCTGTGCTGAATTCAGGAATGATTTAGGGCACTGATGAAGGTATTACACCGAAACGCGTTTGCTAAATAAATCATTTGGAAGACCCTGAGAGTGATCCGATTCTTTGAAAGTAGTTGTTGTGTAACAAGACAAACTCACCTGTCGTCCGCGGAGGCGCCCGCTGTGTGTTTGGCCACCTAGGTGGAACTGTGTTGGGATATATGTTCAGAATCAGCAAAATATCACGTTAATGTTACGGTGTGAATTATACATCATTAATTGTTCACCAAATGTATAAGGAAAAGTTTACACTTATACATTCATCTATATATTAATTTTGAAATGCATTTGTGCTATTTAACAATGCCTTGTTTTGTTTTTGTTTTAAATTTAAACAACATTAGAAATCATTGTAGTATTTTCTTTATGTCTCACTGCACGCTGTGCCGTGCATGTCAGTATGTCTTTAAATGAATGTGGAACTGACAAAGAGGTCATGTGACCAAGATCTCGCTAGAGATCGAAACGCGTCGTTTCTGTTGCCGTAATAAACCTACAATACTTTGAAGCCTTGAAACTGGAGTGGCTCGTTTTTTCTTGCCAGGACTGCAGGGATTTGCTTTGTATATATATATATATATATATTCACTGAAAAAACCATAGGTTTTAGGGACAGTTATAGTTAGTTGGACATTTCACTCGTACAAAACCCGTGAAATTCCCCCGTTATAGTTAGTTCAGCTAACTATAACTCGCGCCCCGCAATGCACTGCTGATGACGTCACATATTACATCACTCATGACATGGTCAGTGACATCACTGATGACATCTCAAATGACATCACTGATGACATCACTGATGACATCATCCAGTGACTGTGTGTTTCTGTAAAGTTTAAATATGTTTAATATATATAGGGAAAGGCGTATTGAAGAATGAGTGGGTGTATAAGTGTCTGAATGGATGATTTAGTACGTGAGTGACTGACTCTACAAGTGAGTGATTAAATGTATCTTACTGAATGCATGGGTTAGTGACTAAACTGTGTGAATGTCTGTATCCGTCTGTCTGTTGGTTTGTAAGCGGCTGCATGGCTTTCTGAATAGCTACATGAGTGTCTACATGGGTTATTGATTGATTGTCTGAGTATCTGTATGGGTGCCTGAGTGTTTGTGTGGGTGGGGTGTGTGTGACTCTGTGCATAGAAGTGTGAGTTGGTGATTCACTGGGTGCATGGTTTCAAGAGTGCATCTGTGATGGACTGTATGGGTGGGTGAGTGTGTGTATGGGTGTGTTAGTGATTGAATGTATATCTCAGTGGTACATGTGTGAGTAACTACATATGTGAAAGGCAGTATATATGTGTGTTGGAGTATATAAATGGCTATAAGTGAGAGTGTGTGATTGTGAGAGTGGCTGTATGGATGAGTGTGTACTTGTATCAGTGATTGTATAAGAGCGTAAGAATGTGCTAGTATTTGTATGAGTAAGTGAGCTGGTGTGTGTATAACTATAGGTGAGTAAATGGGTGTGTGATTAAGTTTTTTGCATGACTGACTAGGTGTGTGAGTACCTCTATGGATGAGTGGCGGTGTGTGAGTGTTTATATAGGTGTATGAGTGCATATGATAGTCCTGTACTGAGTGACTAAGTATGAGTGACTGTACGGGTGAGTGAGTGGATGTGTGTGTAGACCTAAGAATCAGTGAGTGGGTATGTAGTTTTTGGTGTTGGAGTGTCTTTGGTTTTGAGAATGGCAGTCTGTAATTTAGAGTGGGTGTATCAAAAGTTATATTAGGGAGTGAGAAGATGCATGAAATTATCACATGGATGATGTCATCAGTGATGTCATTTGAGATGTCATCAGTGATGTCATCAGTGATGTCACTGACCATGTCATGAGTGATGTAATATGTGACGTCATCAGCAGTGCATTGCGGGGGCGCGAGTTATAGTTAGCTGAACTAACTATAACGGGGGAATTTCACGGGTTTTGTACGAGTGAAATGTCCAACTAACTATAACTGTCCCTAAAACCTATGTTTTTTTCAGTGAATTTCAAAGGTTTTTTAAATGCTAATTTCTAACTATAACGTGTCTGAAACCTATGGATTTTTCAGTGAATTTCAAAGGTTTTTTAAATGCTAATTTCTAACTATAACGTGCCTGAAACCTATGATTTTTTAAGTGAATTTCAAAGTTTTTTTTAAATGCTAGTTTCTAACTATGCCTACAGAGGTAGGACATGTGAAGAAAGAAGAACAAACGCACAGAAAGAAGCAAAAGATGTGCAGAAAGAACCAACAGAGGAGCAGAAAGAGGCCTTGTTGCAAAATCATCCTGTGCCCACAACTTTTTCAGACGGGTACTGGTGGTAACTGACTCTGACTAACCAGAGCCAGTGCTATGCTAAAAGACACTTAGAATACAGTGAAAACACCTACATACACTAGGGAACACTATGCGTTGGGGTACCCCTGTGATTAGCATGACCTCCTCTGCAAGTCCCTAGTACATAATAGGGCAGGGGGATTAAAACTACCTCTTAAAACGCGCTACAGGGCGCGTTTGCACAGTGGTGAAGGGAGGGGGCCTGAGGTGACGTGTGTAAACGCACCCCGTGGCGCGTTTTAAGTTGCGGGATTAAGTCCCCTTGAATTCTGAGGGTCCCTAGGGCCCAACTAGCCCCCAGGTACCTACAGTTAGGACCACAGAGCTGAGTTGCAGAGAGCGTTCCGAGGCCACGCACCTTTTTTCACCTCTCTGCAACGCAACTCTGTTGTGCTTACTGAAGGTACCTGGTGGGCTAGTTGGCCCCAGGGTCCCTCAGGATTCAAAGGGAATTAATTCCCCAACTTAAAACGCACCACAGGGCGTGTTTGCGCACATGTCACCTGAGGCCCCGCCCCTCCCTTCACCACTGTGCAAACACGCCCCGTGGTGCGTTTTAAGTTGGGGGATTAGGTCACCTTGAATCCTGAGGGTCCCTGGGGCCCAACTAGCCCACTAGGTACTTCCAGTAAGCACCACAGGCCTGCGTTGCAACGCTTGTAACAAATTGTGCAGTTGTGTTTAGGTAGTGAAGAGGGTCGTGCTGGGGGTAGTGTTTTAGGGTTTAGGGTAGTGCAGTGGTATTTGTGTAGTGTAGGGGGTCATGCTGGGGGTAGATTTAGGGTTTAGGGTAGTGCAGTGGTGTTTGGGTAGTGTAGGGAGTCGTGCTGGGGGAGTGTTTTAGGGTTTAGGGTAGTGCAGTGGTGTTTGGGTAGTGTAGGGGGTCGTGCTGGGGGTAGTGTTTTAGGGTTTAGGGTAGTGCAGTGGTGTTTGGGTAGTGTAGGGGGTCGTGCTGGGGGTAGTGATTTAGGGTAGTGCAGTGGTGTTTGGGTAGTGTAGGGGTACTGCTGGGGGTAGTGTTTTAGGGTTTAGGTTAGTGCAGTTGTGTTTGGGTAGTGTAGGGGTACTGCTGGGGGTAGTGTTTTAGGGTTTAGGGTAATGCAGTGGTGTTTGTGTAGTGTAGGGGGTAGTGGTTTAGGGTTTAGGGTAGTGCAGTGGTGTTTGTGTAGTGTAGGAGGTCGTGTTTTATGGTTTAGGGTAGTGCAGTGGTCTTTGGGTAGTGTAGGGAGTCGTGCGGGGGTAGTGTTTTAGGGTTTAGGGTAGTGTAGGGGGTCATGCGGGGTAGTGTTTTAGGGATTAGGGTAGTGCATTGGTGTTTGGGTAGTGTAGGGGGTCATGCGGGGGGTAGTGTTTTAGGGTTTAGGGCAGTGCAGTGGTGTTTGGGTAGTGTAGGAGGTCGTGCTGGGGGAGTGTTTTAGGGTTTAGGGCAGTGCAGTGGTGTTCGGGTAGTGTAGGGGGTCGTGCTGGGGGAGTGTTTTAGGGTTTAGGGCAGTGCAGTGGTGTTCGGGTAGTGTAGGGGGTCGTGCTGGGGGAGTATTTTAGGGTTTAGGGTAGTGCAGTGGTGTTCGGGTAGTGTAGGGGGTCGTGCTGGGGCTGGTGTTTCAGGCAGTACAGTGGTGTTCGGGCAGTGTAGGGGGTCATGCTGGGGCTGGTGTTTCAGGGTTTAGGGCAGTGCAGTGGTGTTCGGGCAGTGTAGGGGGTTGTGCAGGGGCTGGTGTTTCAGTGTTTAGGGCAGTGCAGTGGTGTTCGGGCAGTGTAGGTGGTCGTGCTGGGGCTGGTGTTTCAGGGTTTAGGGCAGTGCAGTGGTGTTTGGGCAGTGTAGGGGGTCATGCTGGGGCTGGTGTTTCAGGGTTTAGGGCAGTGCAGTGGTGTTCGGGCAGTGTAGGGGGTCTTGCTGGGGCTGGTGTTTCAGAGTCTAGGGCAGTGCAGTGGTGTTCGGGCAGTGTAGGGGGTCTTGCTGGGGCTGGTGTTTCAGGGTTTAGGGCAGTGCAGTGGTGTTCGGGCAGTGTAGGGGGTCATGCTGGGTGTGGTGTTTCAGGGTTTAGGGCAGTGCAGTGGTGTTTGGGCAGTGTAGGGGGTCATGCTGGGGCTAGTGTTTCAGGATTTAGGGCAGAGCAATGGTGTTCAGGCAGTGTACGGGGTTTTGCTGGAGGTGGTGTTTCAGGGTTTAGGGCAGTGCAGTGGTGTTCGTGCAGTGTAGGGGTTTTGTTTCAGGGTTTAGGGGCAGTGGTGTTCAGGCAGTGTAGGGGGTCTTGCTGGGGTTGATGTTTCAGGGTTTAGGGCAGTGCAGTGGTGTTCGGGCAGTGTAGGGGTCGTGCTGGGGGTGGTGTTTCAGGGTTTAGGGCAGTGCAGTGGTGTTCCGGCAGTGTAGGAGGTCGTGCAGGGGGTGGTGTTTCAGGGTTTAGGGCAGTGCAGTGGTGTTCGGGCAGTGTAGGGGGTCATGCTGGGGGTGGTGTTTCAGGGTTTAGGGCAGTGCAGTGGTGTTCGGGCAGTGTAGGGTGTCATGCTGAGGGGTGGTGTTTCAGGGTTTAGGGCAGTGCAGTGGTGTTCGGGCAGTGTAGGGGGTCTTGCTGGGGCTGGTGTTTCAGGGTTTAGGGCAGTGCAGTGGTGTTCGGGCAGTGTAGGTGGTCTTGCTGGGGGTGGTGTTTCAGGCTTTAGTGCAGTGGTGTTCGGGCAGTGTAGGGGGTCTTGCTGGGGGTGGTGTTTCAGGGTTTAGGGCAGTGCAGTGGTGTTCGGGCAGTGTAGGGGGTCTTGCTGGGGCTGGTGTTTCAGGGTTTAGGGCAGTGCAGTGGTGTTCGGGCAGTGTAGGGGGTCGTGCTGGGGCTGGTGTTTGAGGGTTTAGGGTAGTGCAGTGGTGTTCGGGCAGTGTAGGGGGTCGTGCTGGGGCTGGTGTTGTAGGGTTTAGGGCAGTGCAGTGGTTTTCGGGCAGTGTAGGCGGTCGTGCTGGGTCTGGTGTTTCAGGGTTTAGGGCAGTGCAGTGGTGTTCGGGCAGTGTACGGTGTTGTGCTGGGGCTGGTGTTTCAGGGTTTAGGGCAGTGCAGTGGTGTTCGGGCAGTGTAGGGGGTCGTGCTGGGGGTGGTGTTTCAGGGTTTAGGGCAGTGCAGTGGTGTTCGGGCAGTGTAGGGGGTCGTGCTGGGGCTGGTGTTTCATGGTTTAGGGCAGTGCAGTGGTGTTCGGGCAGTGTAGGGGGTCGTGCTGGGGGTGGTGTTTCAGGGTTTAGGGCAGTGCAGTGGTGTTCGGGCAGTGTAGGGGTCATGCTGGGGGTGGTGTTTCAGGGTTTAGGGCAGTGCAGTGGTGTACGGGCAGTGTAGGGGGTCTTGCTGGGGGTGGTGTTTCAGGGTTTAGGGGCAGTGGTGTTCGGGCAGTGTAGGGGTCTTGCTGGGGGTAGTGTTTCGGGGTTTAGGGCAGTGCAGTGGTGTTCGTGCAGTGTAGGGGTTCGTGCTGGGGTGGTGTTTCAGGGTTTAGGGCAGTGCAGTAGTGTTCGGGCAGTGTAGGGGATCGTGCAGGGGGTGGTGTTTCAGGGTTTAGGGTAGTGCAGTGGTGTTCGGGCAGTGTAGGGGGTCGTGCTGGGGGTGGTGTTTCAGGGTTTAGGGCAGTGCAGTGGTGTTCGGGCAGTGTAGGGGGTCGTGCAGGGGGTGGTGTTTCAGGGTTTAGGGCAGTGCAGTGGTATTCGGGCAGTGTAGGGGTCGTGCTGGGGCTGGTGTTTCAGGGTTTAGGGCAGTCAGTGGTGTTCGGGCAGTGTAGGGGGTCTTGCTGGGGGTGGTGTTTCAGGGTTTAGGGCAGTGGTGTTCGGGCAGTGTAGGGAGTCTTGCTGGGGGTAGTGTTTCAGGGTTTAGGGCAGTGCAGTGGTGTTCGTGCAGTGTAGGGGGTCGTGCTGGGGATGGTGTTTCAGGGTTTAGGGCAGTGCAGTAGTGTTCGGGCAGTGTAGGGGGTCGTGCAGGGGGTGGTGTTTCAGGGTTTAGGGCAGTGCAGTGGTGTTCGGGCAGTGTAGGGGGTCGTGCTGGGGGTGGTGTTTCAGGGTTTAGGGCAGTGCAGTGGTGTTCGGGCAGTGTAGGGGGTCGTGCTGGGGGTGGTGTTTCAGGGTTTAGGGCAGTGGTGTTCGGGCAGTGTAGGGGGTCTTGCTGGGGTGATGTTTCAGGGTTTAGGGCAGTGCAGTGGTGTTCGGGCAGTGTAGGAGGTCTTGCTGGGGGTAGTGTTTCAGGGTTTAGGGCAGTGCAGTGGTGTTCGGGCAGTGTAGGGGTCATGCTGGGGGTGGTGTTTCAGGGTTTAGGGCAGTGCAGTGGTGTTTGGGCAGTGTAGGGGGTCGTGAAGGGGGTGGTGTTTCAGGGTTTAGGGCAGTGCAGTGGTGTTCGGGCAGTGTAGGGGGTCGTGCTGGGGGTAGTGTTTTAGGGTTTAGGGTAGTGCAGTGGTGCTTGTGTAGTGTAGGGGGTCGTGCTGGGGGTAGTGTTTTAGGGTTTAGGGTAGTGCAGTGGTGTTTGTGTAGTGTAGGGGGTCATGTTTTAGGGTAGTGCAGTGGTGTTTGGGTAGTGTTGGGGGTCGTGCTGGTGGTAGTGTTTTAGGATTTAGGTTAGTGCAGTGGTGTTTGGGTAGTGTAGGGGGTCGTGCTGGGGGTAGTGTTTTAGGGTTTAAGGTAGTGCAGTGGTGTTTGTGTAGTGTAGGGGGTCGTGCTGGGAGTAGTGTTTTAGGTTTTAGGGTAGTGCAGTGGTGCTTGTGTAGTGTAGGGGGTCGTGCTGGGGGTAGTGTTTTAGGGTTTAGGGTAGTGCAGTGGTGTTTGTGTAGTGTAGGGGGTCATGTTTTAGGAGGTAGTGCAGTGGTGTTTGGGTAGTGTAGGGGGTCGTGCTGGTGGTAGTGTTTTAGGATTTAGGTTAGTGCAGTGGTGTTGGGGTAGTGTTTTAGGGTTTAGGGTAGTGCAGTGGTGTTTGTGTAGTGTATGGGGTCATGCTGGGGGTAGTGTTTTAGGGTTTAGGATAGTGCAGTGGTGCTTGTGTAGTGTAGGGGGTCGTGCTGGGGTAGTGTTTTAGTGTTTAGGGTAGTGCAGTGGTGTTTATGTAGTGTAGGGGGTCATGTTTTAAGATGCAACGCTCCAATACCTGACCAGTCTGCACTACATAAAACTGCAAAAAAACTAAAAATAAAAAATGTTTTGCACACTTTTGTCATTGGGCTATATGTGGGCTACATCTGGGTAATATTTGTGCTACATTTGGGCTCTTTTTTCACTGGTGGATGTGAGAAGTTGGCCTGGCATATGCTGTCCACTAATTATAGTGGGCACCTTGCACCAGTCCAAACAACCCCTTATTGGAGATAGGTTAAAGACAACCTTATTGAAAGCTATCCTAGTGGTAGCTATGGAGAGCAGCCTTCAGGCTAAGTCTTGAAGGAATGTAAAGCAGCTTGTTTTACCAGTCTATAATCTCTTGAGTGACCAAATGAAAGAGCACCACACCAGGTATATATTCAAAATATATGTATTTATTGCTAAACACACCCCTCTAGTCTCTTTATGAGGCTAGAGTTCGAAGTACATAAGTTAGAAGTTATTTAAACACAGTAATAGCACAAATACACGTTTGGGCCCTAGGGGCGTACCAAACCATATACCAATAAAGTGGTATGCGAACCACGACTGAACTAGATACTAGGCCTAGAGCCTCTAGAAGTGCTTGGACCACAAGGAACCACCCAAGGTAGTGACACAGGGGACCCACGGGAGACGCGTGCAGTGTAAATACACAACCGCGATACGCCGTTGACTTCTATGGAGAAAGTCGTGATCGGGAATTTAGAGAAAAGGGACACTTAAAAGAGGACTAGGACAAAACCCTTTGAGATCTAGGACTTTGAAGAGTCTCTACCCACGGGAGCACCGGAGTACTCGTGTTACCTCACCCAGGGAAGCCGGGTGCATAGGTGCCTTTCGGGGTCGGGTTTCGTCGTCGTTTCGAATGGCGATCTGCTGCAAAGTGCTGCTGGCGACGAAGAGAAAAGTGTCCGGGTGGATCCAAGAGTGGATCGGAGTTCTGAAGAACCTGAAAGCAGAGGGGACAGAGTCTGGGTCACTAGCCAGTGACCAGGAAGGCGATGGACAGATGCCCACCGATGTTGAGTGCTTCAGGTGCGTTGACGGTCGTCTTGACTCTTCAGCCACGAGGTCCAGGAGGCGTTGTCGGCAACCAGGAGCAGGATTCAAGCTGGTGCACGATGTCTGTCGAGTGCTGAGGTGTCGGCGACTGGATTGAACCCAACAAGCCTTGGCAACGGCAAGTCTTGATGCAGAGGAAGATCGTCGATGGTGCAGACCAGCAAGGTTTGGGGAACTCACCCAGCAAAGGTAAGTGAGGGCAGGCCTGGAGCAACCAGGATGCCAAGTTAGGAAAAGATTTGCCTTCGTTAAGGGCTACTAGCCAACGGGCTAGCGACCGCGAAGGAGCCTCGTGACGCCGCACGTGGAGCTGGCTTACAGGACACTCGTGGAGTGGGGGCCAGTGATCTTCGGTGCAGGTGGTGCTGGAGGCTAGGGCTACTCGGAGCCCAAAGCACGACTTCTTGGGAGACCCAGAAGAGGATGCACTTGCAAATGTGCTCGGTGTCCAGGGGTCATGGTCTCAAGTCACCCACGATAGCCACGGGCCTCAGCTTTGCTGGGGACTCAGGGTAGCCTCGGGGAAGTCTGAGAATCCACCTCTGGTGATGCGATGACTTCGGCGTCCGACGGGAGCTTCAGAAATGCGAACCAGACAGATGCTTCTTTGGTGCCTGCCAAGCAGGGGAGTCACTCCTTGACCCCAAGGGAGATTCTTCTGTCCTCTAATCGTGAGTAGAGCGTCGAAGGTCCAGGATTCAGTTTCAGAGTTTCGTCCAGGTATAATTTAAAGTCCTAAGGACTGGGTTCCTACCTTTATACTAAAGATAGGGGTTGGACTACTCTGTGGCCCCACCTATGGGTGGGTCAGGGCAGAGGGGTGGCTACACCCCTTTCCCTTTGTCCAGTTCGCACCAAAGCAGGGGCTGGAAGCCCCTGATCCGGTTTGAACTGGGGTATGCACAGGGACACCAAATGTGCCCCCAGTGCAGGACTTCAAAGCACCCAGATGAGTGCTCCCGCCCAGCCCCAATACACACTATCCTGTCTGGGGAGGTGGTCACACCTCCCTGCAACAGGAAACCTATTGTCCAGGCCTCCCCTGCCGGAGTTTCGCCCAGCAGCAGGAGGCCAGACTTGTGTCTGTGGCAGTAGCATCCATTTTGTGATGCCAGGGCTTTAGGAAGAAGTTACCGGGTAGACCAGTGTGAACATGTCTCTCCCTCTAGAAGGGTGGAATGCTACCCCCGCCGCCAGGATTGGCGGGGGGTAGTATTCCAAGATGTTTGACACCAAACACGACATGTTTTGATGCAGTCATTCCAAAGTTAGCATTCTATCGCGAGGATATAATGCACTTTAAGAGTATATGGTTTAACCGCATTTACAAACAGTACCAGAGAATGGACTCTGGGCACTGCAGAGGGGCCCTGCTCATGCAGTGGCACCTTCTCACATAAGAACCAAGCACTCTGCCTTTAGGATTGATAAGGCCTGCTATAGGAGTGACTTATAGGTTTATATATGTGTAAGTATGTAGTGATATAGGTAACCTATATCACAGTAAGGGGTGCTGGCACCTCCTTACCCAGGCTGCAGTAGCAGACCTGTGGTGTCAGTTTGGATGGCCTTCCAGGGGTGGCATAATACATGCTGCAGCCCCTGGCAGGCCTCTGAGGTACCTATGCCCTTGGTACATAGTATACCATATACTAGGGACTTATAAGGGCACTCCAGATCCCAATCAGTGATGTGCCTAAGACACATGGAAACCATTTTACAGAGAAAGCAGATAGACTGGGGCCCTGAATAGCAGGATCCCAGTCCAACTAAGTCATAAACCAGCAAAACACCATAAAAAAAGTGGGGGCAACCATATAGTCAGATTCCACCTTCCTACATAACCCCCCCAAACGAAAGGAGATAAGGCTAACCTTGGCCAGTTGAGCCTTCATTGACTAAGTGGTCATATAAGGAAGCACCTGCACTAGCATGGTTGCCCCCTGTCTTATGGTCCACTAAGCAATCCCTCACCCTAAGGGTATGAGAAGGTCTCCACCATGGGGAATCACTACCTGTGGTGTGCTTAGGTAAAGTACAAGGCTGGTGAGGTGTCTGAGTAGGGAAGTGAGGCCCTAGGAATGTTGACCTCAGCTTCCTCAGATCACTGGTCACCATGTATGCCTGTCTTTCCATGACTGAGTTGCACTTTGCTCTAAGGGTCAACCTTTGGCTGCCTACAGCAGGGGGTTGGGTCCCTTTGGATGGACTACTGGAGGGACATGGCAGGTTTGGAACCTTCTGGTCCCAGGTTTGCCCTTGCCTACCAGAGTCCTTCTGGGGGAGGTCCCTACATAAAGGTATGGGGGATCCCTCAGTGTGTAGAGGAATTTTCACCTGGCTAGGGCTACTAGACTGGGTGCCCCTAATCTGCTGATGGGGGACTTCCTCTGGACAGGGGGCCCTGGGGTGTCCACTGACCTCCCTGACCTCTGCAGCCCTGGGCTGACTGAGGCAGGGTAGAGAGGGGCAGGTTACCTGCTCCAGACTGGGTACCACCTTGGAAGGGTCCTCTGCCATCAGGGGTGTGGCCAGGCCAGGCCTGACTACCTCTGTGGCAGTTCCTTCACTAGGGGTAGGGTCAGTTCCCTGAGGAGGTTGACCCTTACCTACTGTCTGGGGGAAGAAGACTTTTCTTCAACCCTTGTGCTCTCTTTTGGGGGAGAGTGGGCCATTCTTTCAGGCTCCATCTCTCCAAATTCTTGGGCTGGGGCTGTGGCCATCACAGCCCCACTAACCTTTACAGGGACGCCCAACATCCTAAGATGGGTTTGGTGTTCAACTTCAGCCCAGGCTGAAATTTCCAAATCATTGCCCATCAGGCAATCTACAGGTAAGGTGGGGGACACTGCCACTCTCTTTGGGCCTGTGACCCCCTCCCAGCTGAGATTGACTATGGCCATGGGGTGATCTGTTCTGACACCATCAATGTTGGTCACCTGGTACTTAAACTCAGGTAAAAACTGGTGAGGGGGACTAGTTTCCCTGCCACCATGGTGACACTAGCCCCTGTGTCCCTAAATGCCACAGCTTTCTGACCATTAATTATTGGCTCCAATCTGTACCTGCCCAACGCTGTGGGACCCATGGTAAAGGTGGCAAATCCTATACCACCATCAGAGTCAGAGGAGTCTGTTGAGGGGTCCCTGTCTAAACTAGGGCTCACCTCTGTTCCTCTTGCAAAAGCACCCAACTTTTTGGGTGCACTACTCCCAACTGGAGGATTACTACTGGTAGTACCAGGAGGGGTGGTAGTAGTTGTGGGAGGAACATTTTCTTTATTGCCAATCCTGGGGCAACTGGGATCAGTTTTCCAGTGCCCAGGCTTTTACAGACATGGCAATATGGTTTCTTTTCAGGAGAGGAAGGAGTTTGGGACCCACCCCCAGAAGAGGAATTTTGGGGCCCTGTAGGGGACTTATCCTTAGATTTATCCCCACCTTTCTCTTGGGACTTAGTAGAATCTTTCTTCTGGTCACCACCCTGATTTCTAGTTTTTACTCTGGTTCTGACCCATTTGTCTGCCTTCTTTCCCAATTCTTGGGGAGAGGTCAGATCAGAGTCCACCAGAATCTGGTGCAAAAGCTGGTTTTGACAATTATTAAGGATCTGCTCCCTCATAATCAAATTGTACAATCCTAAAAAGTCATGCACTTTGTTGCCATGTATCCAACCTTCCAGAGCCTTTGTAGCACAATCTACAAAATCAACCCAGTCTTGAGTCTGAGCTTTTGGGTGTCTCTGAACTTCAACCTATACTGTTCAGTGGTTAGGCCAAACCCATCTATCAGAGCACTCTTCAAGACTGTGTAATTGTCAGCATCCTCTTCTCTTACAGTGAGGAGCTTGTCTCTACCTTTGTCTGCAAAGGAGAGCCACAAGATTGCTGCCCACTGCCTCTGGGGGACCTTCTGAACTTTACAGGCCCTCTCCAGTGCAGTTATCCATTTGTGGATGTCATCTAACCCTGGGCGAAGTGCTACGCTACGCTCGCGTAGTTTGCGAAGTTTGCGCTACTTCGCACAACGCGAATTGCACGTAGCACAGTGCAAACACGCGTAGCGTGGCGTAGTGCCGCGGTCATTTTTGCTTGCTCGCGGTCCTCAACGTCAAGTTGGCGACCGCGAGCAAGCAAAATGACTATCCCGGCGAGACTTTTTCCTCGTTCGCGATCAGCAACATCAAGTTGCCGATCGCGAGCGTGGAAAATAAACCTCCCGGCGAGATTCTCAACGCGGGGAGGTCAGGTTTCTCATTGCGAGTGGTCGCGTATGCTCGCGACCGCTCGCGATGAGAAACTACCAGTCCGCGTTGAGAAGCTGCCGCTCGAGTAAAAATCTACTCGAGCGGCAGTAAAAGCAGCTCGCACTGTGCAAGTTGCCGTTTTCAATGATTGCACAGTGCGGACAAGCATCCGGCACTGTGCAATCATTGCGAACAGTGCACTACGCAGTTCGCGTAGTGCTACGCGAAGCTCGCGTAGTGCGAACTGCAGTTTGCGTAGCTTCGCGAAGCACTACTTCGCGAACTACGCCCAGCCTTAATGTCATCCCCACTCTGGTAGGGAGGGACAATCTTGTTTAGGTTTCTATGGTCATAAGACCTTTCCCTATCTCTAGGGATATTGCTGCCACCATGGGACTCTAGTCCCAACTTTCTTCTCTCTCTAAAGAGATCTAGGGACTCCCTGTCTATGGCTAGTTGCTTCTTTTTGAGTTCAAGCTGAGCTTCCTCATATTGAACCAGCCTCTTTCTTCTCTCATGAGAGGATTCCCTCCTATGAGATGAGACAGAGCTCCCTATTGAGGTGCCAGAGTGGTTAGACTCCTGAGAAGAAGATCTAGACCTTCTGGGCACACTCACAATCCTTCCTGGGGGACAAAGGGAGCATCATTCTGATCCTCCTCTTCCTCCTCCTCAGGAGGGGTTGGATTTTCCAGGTCAGGGCCATTGTCGCCCTCCTGGCCAGTTTCAGAGGGGGGGCTGGGGGTACTGGTACCCCTGGTCCCTTCCTCATCTTCTGCCCCACCCTCAGCTCCTACCCCTTCAGTCCCCAAGGGCTTACTAAGGTCATAAGCCACCAACAACTCCTTGAGGTGTTGGGTGGTGGGGCTTTTGCCTGTCCTTAATTTCCTCAAGTTACATAATGCTCTCACTTCCAAGAAGGGGAGTGTATCATACTTGGAGGGTGGAAGCTCAGTGGCTTCCTGCAAGGATTCTTTAGATCCTTCCCTTAAAGACATTACTAGTGTGGTGTGGTGTATGCACTACCTACTCTAGTGTGGCCTACTAAACTCTCTTGAGTTGTAGAAAGGGTGTGCTATCCCTTAACACACAACTCTAAGTTCAGTAGAACTTACTGTATTCTAAGCTTAAATTATATGTACCTTTGGTACCTTTAGTGGTTTTCAGTTGATCAATTCAATTGAGATTATCTGGTAAAACAATAGCAAGCTGGAATCCCACACGCTGCACACCAATGTGAGAAGTTGGCCTGGCATATGCTGTCCACTAATTATAGTGGGCACCTTGCACCAGTCCAAACAACCCCTTATTGGAGGTAGGTTAAAGACAACCTTATTGAAAGCTATCCTAGTGGTAGCTATGGAGAGCAGCCTTCAGGCTAAGTCTTGAAGGAATGTAAAGCAGCTTGTTTTACCAGTCTATAATCTCTTGAGTGACCAAATGAAAGAGCACCACACCAGGTATATATTCAAAATATATGTATTTATTGCTAAACACACCCCTCTAGTCTCTTTATGAGGCTAGAGTTCGAAGTACATAAGTTAGAAGTTATTTAAACACAGTAATAGCACAAATACACGTTTGGGCCCTAGGGGCGTACCAAACCATATACCAATAAAGTGGTATGCGAACCACGACTGAACTAGACACTAGGCCTAGAGCCTCTAGAAGTGCTTGGACCACAAGGAACCACCCAAGGTAGTGACACAGGGGACCCACGGGAGACGCGTGCAGTGTAAATACACAACCGCGATACGCCGTTGACTTCTATGGAGAAAGTCGTGATCGGGAATTTAGAGAAAAGGGACACTTAAAAGAGGACTAGGACAAAACCCTTTGAGATCTAGGACTTTGAAGAGTCTCTACCCACGGGAGCACCGGAGTACTCGTGTTACCTCACCCAGGGAAGCCGGGTGCATAGGTGCCTTTCGGGGTCGGGTTTCGTCGTCGATTTCGAATGGCGATCTGCTGCAAAGTGCTGCTGGCGACCAAGAGAAAAGTGTCCGGGTGGATCCAAGGGTGGATCGGAGTTCTGAAGAACCTGAAAGCAGAGGGGACAGAGTCTGGGTCACTAGCCAGTGACCAGGAAGGCGATGGACAGATGCCCACCGATGTCGAGTGCTTCAGGTGCGTTGACAGTCGTCTTGACTCTTCAGCCACGAGGTCCAGGAGGCATTGTCGGCAACCAGGAGCAGGATTCAGGCTGGTGCATGATGATTGTCGAGTGCTGATGTGTCGGCGACCGGATGGGACCCAACAAGCCTTGGCAACGGCAAGTCTCGATGCAGAGGACGATCGTTGATGGTGCAGACCAGCAAGGTCTGGGGAACTCACCCAGTGAGGGTAAGTGAGGGCAGGCTTGGAGCAACCAGGATGCCAAGTTAGGAAAAGATTGGCCTTCGTTAAGGGCTACTAGCCAACGGGCTAGCGACCGTGAAGGAGCCTCGTGACGCCGCACGTGGAGCTGGCTTACAGGACACTCGTGGAGTGGGGGCCAGTGATCTTCGGTGCAGGTGGTGCTGGAGGCTAGGGCTACTCGAAGCCCAAAGCATGACTTCTTGGGAGACCCAGAAGAGGATGCACTTGCAAATGTGCTCGGTGTCCAGGGGTCACGGTCTCAAGTCACCCACGATAGCCACGGGCCTCAGCTTTGCTGGGGACTCAGGGTAGCCTCGGGAAGTCTGAGAATCCACCTCTGGTGATGCGATGACTTCGGCGTCCGACGGGAGCTTCAGAAATGCGAACCGGACAGATGCTTCTTTGGTGCCTGCCAAGCAGGGGAGTCACTCCTTGACCCCAAGGGAGATTCTTCTGTCCTCTAATCGTGAGTAGAGCGTCGAAGGTCCAGGATTCAGTTTCAGAGTTTCGTCCAGGTATAATCTAAAGTCCTAAGGACTGGGTTCCTACCTTTATACTAAAGATAGGGGTTGGACTACTCTGTGGCCCCACCTATGGGTGGGTCAGGGCAGAGGGGTGGCTACACCCCTTTCCCTTTGTCCAGTTCGCACCAAAGCAGGGGCTGGAAACCCCTGATCCGGTTTGAACTGGTGTATGCACAGGGACACCAAATGTGCCCCCAGTGCAGGACTTCAAAGCACCCAGTTGGTGCTCCCGCCCAGCCCCAATACACACTATCCTGTCTGGGGAGGTGGTCACACCTCCCTGCAACAGGAAACCTATTGTCCAGGCCTCCCCTGCCGGAGTTTCGCCCAGCAGCAGGAGGCCAGACTTGTGTCTGTGGCAGTAGCATCCATTTTGTGATGCCAGGGCTTTAGGAAGAAGTTACCGGGTAGACCAGTGTGAACATGTCTCTCCCTCTAGAAGGGTGGAATGCTACCCCCGCCGCCAGGATTGGCGGGGGGTGGTATTCCAAGATGTTTGACACCAAACACGACATGTTTTGATGCAGTCATTCCAAAGTTAGCATTCTACCGCGAGGATATAATGCACTTTAAGAGTATATGGTTTAACCGCATTTACAAACAGTACCAGAGAATGGACTCTGGGCACTGCAGAGGGGCCCTGCTCATGCAGTGGCACCTTCTCACATAAGAACCAAGCACTCTGCCTTTAGGATTGATAAGGCCTGCTATAGGAGTGACTTATAGGTTTATATATGTGTAAGTATGTAGTGATATAGGTAACCTATATCACAGTAAGGGGTGCTGGCACCTCCTTACCCAGGCTGCAGTAGCAGACCTGTGGTGTCAGTTTGGATGGCCTTCCAGGGGTGGCATAATACATGCTGCAGCCCCTGGCAGGCCTCTGAGGTACCTATGCCCTTGGTACATAGTATACCATATACTAGGGACTTATAAGGGCACTCCAGATCCCAATCAGTGATGTGCCTAAGACACATGGAAACCATTTTACAGAGAAAGCAGATAGACTGGGGCCCTGAATAGCAGGATCCCAGTCCAACTAAGTCATAAACCAGCAAAACACCATAAAAAAAGTGGGGGCAACCATATAGTCAGATTCCACCTTCCTACAGTGGCCATCTTGGAAGACTTCTTTGTTATGAAGTTTCCTAATTTCCTCATTTACTGCAGTCTCCTCAGTAGGAAATGCTTTCAGTTTTTACTTTGATTCCATCAAGAAGGCATTCAGATGTGTCACACATTTGCCATAAATTCAGAATGTTATTACTCTAGTTGTTCATTAGATCACTGTAGTAAAGCTACTGCTCACCAAGGAGTTAACTGGAAGTCTACTGCTGGTATTGAAAGTGATTGTTTCAGTCTGCATGTCAGAATTTTCTAATGAAATAGAAGAGGATTTGAGATCTCACTTAAAACATGCACTAAATTTTCTTTTTGCAGCACTAACCATAATTTCTATGGCAAAATGAACCCCCTCATTTTGTTCCTTTTTAAATTAAATGTTTTAAGTGTTACCAGTTTATTCCAATCAAGATGGCTTCAGGTGTCCCATACTTTTGTCATAAGTAAGGCTGTTAGCACTCTAGTTGTTCTTTAGAACACTCTGGGAAGCTGCAGTAGAACACAAAGGCATCAACTGACAGGCTGCTCCTGTTGAAATATAACAGGAAGATATTTGAGATCTCACTTAAAACATGTCCTAATTTTTCTTTCTACAGCACTAACCATAATTTCTATGGCAAAATGAACCCCCTCATTTTGTTCCTTTTTAAATTAAATGTTTTAAGTGTTACCAGTTTATTCCAATCAAGATGGCTTCAGGTGTGCCATACTTTTGTCATAAGTAAGACTGTTAGCGCTCTAGTTGTTCTTTAGAACACTCTGGGAAGCTGCAGTAGAACACAAAGGCATCAACTGACAGGCTGCTCCTGTTGAAATATAACAGGAAGATATTTGAGATCACACTTGAAACATGTCCTAATTTTTCTTTCTACAGCACTAACCATAATTTCTATGACAAAATGAACCCCATCATTTTGTTCCTTTTTAAATTAAATGTTTTAAGTGTTACCAGTTTATTCCAATCAAGATGGCTTCAGGTGTGCCATACTTTTGTCATAAGTAAGGCTGTTAGCACTCTAGTTGTTCTTTAGAACACTCTGGGAAGCTGCAGTAGAACACAAAGGCATCAACTGTTGAAATATAACAGGAAGATATTTGAGATCACACTTGAAACATGTCCTAATTTTTCTTTCCAGAGCACTAACCATAATTTCTATGACAAGATGAACCCCATCATTTTGTTCCTTTTTAAATTAAATGTTTTAAGTGTTACCAGTTTATTCCAATCAAGATGGCTTCAGGTGTGCCATACTTTTGTCATAAGTAAGGCTGTTAGCACTCTAGTTGTTCTTTAGAACACTCTGGGAAGCTGCAGTAGAACACAAAGGAATCAACTGACAGTCTCTGCCCTTGTTGGATGTACATGTTTTACTGAGAATGTCAGACTTCATTCTCACATGACTGAGAAAGATAATGTGAATTTACAGAAAATATGCTCTCATTTTAGCTTCTGGGGCACCTTCCAAAACTGTATGGGACAAGCATGTGAAAATAGTTTTCTCTCAAACATGATTCATGATATCCCAGCAGAAGGTTTTTCACAGGGTAAAATCACCTTAGAACACACCACAATTCCTGAAATTAGTATGGTACCATCAACAAATGAATTCTAATGTAACTAAAGTCTGTTATCACCCTTTATAGTTCTCCTTTTGGTAACCCTCAAAATCTTCGATTCACTACAATGCATTTCAATGGTACTATCATTTATATTGGTCCCAAGATGGCTGCCAGCAATTCCAGGATGAAGTGCTGACAGCCAATCAGATCTCACGATGACATGTGTGGTTAGGCTCCGCCCAGATATATATGTGTTTTACTTTTGATTTTCCCAGCAACTACTGAACGGATTTACACCATTTAACAAAAAGGGTTCTTTTTGAACCAAGAACTACGTCTTTGAAAAATTTGGTGTAATTCCGTTCAGCAGTTCGAGCTGTAGCCTTGCATAAAGTTTCCTATGGGAAATTGATTTTTGACTCTTATTTTTTAATTTCTCCGCAACTACTGAACGGATTTACACCATTTAACAAAAGGGTTCTTTCTGAACCAAGAACTACCTCTTTGCCAAATTTGGTGTAATTCCGTTCAGCAGTTCGGGCTGTAGCCGTGTCTAAAGTTTCCTATGGGAAAATGAATGGGGAAAACACGTTTTGGGACCCCCTTTTTTCTCGGCCCCCGCTTGACGAATCACCCTGAGACTTTCAGGGTAGGAGCGGACCGGAGCGGGCCATAAAGTTTGATAATTTTGCGAAGATTCGTCAACCGACGCAAGAGTTATTTCAAATAGAATGTCGCGGATTTCCTATGGAAAATAGGTCCTAACTATAACTATCTACTGGCGACCGCCAGTAGATAATATATTTCCGTAATCCCTGCTGTATGAAAGGCAGTCTCTAATTTCTTTATAATCATCAACTGGTGACATACCCAGTCGCCGATTATAAAGAAAAAACGTCAGAACTCGACTATGTCAGAACTTGACTATTGTCAGCAGCCAAGGTTAAAGGCAGGTCAGGTCACAACAATAACTGAAGCAGCTGTTTAAAGCAACGAAAATGGAATGTTGCTTTCCTGTCTGCTGCTCTAATTAAATAGCTTTCAATGACAAGCAGAGAGAATCAGGGGCGGCTCCTCCATTGGAGTGGAGGAACGTCACCCCACTTAAAAACCCCCCAAAGCCCCAGAGATGAAAAATAAAATAGTAATTTATTACCATTTTATTTTGCAAGCCTGTCCCGAACAGAGCGTCAGGACGGGCGGGGCTGCTGCTGATAACAGCAGAGAGGAGGGTGTGCTGGCTGTGCACTGCTTAAAGTGTGCATGTCTTTTTGGCCGGCCATCTTGCGACAGCCAGCCACACATGCGCACTTTAAACAGCTCGAACCCAGCTGTCATAAGACAGCTGGGTTAGAGCAAGCCAAAGCCTCGAGAGCTCTGTGGAGTGCTGAGTGAGTCCGCTCCCACCAATCCTGGCGCTGCTCTCATGCTTGTGAGAGCAGCGCCAGTATTGACCAAGCGAGTTGCTGCATCCAGTTCCAGTTCCTGCTAAAGAGAAGGTCCAGACCGAAGGACGTCTTGTTCCTGTAAGGTAAGTGGGTTTATTTATATTTTATTTGTGCACACATTTTTTAAAATATCTTATTTGCACGCCCGTCTCCTCCATAGATGCCAGTCGCCCCTGGAGAGAATATGTTAATTTTTTGCACTCTTCAGATAGAGAAAAGCTAGACACTTTCTGCATGTTTCTACACATTCCGATAATTTTGCACTAAAGGTTTTATTTTTATTTTACATGTTTGCAAACATGCTCGCTCTTTCATAAGAAAGAGTTGCGCATCAAGTTTTTAAGTGGTTTGCGGGAAAGGTAATGATGTGGCCATGTATTATATGGGATAAAGTGCCTTCTTGGCTTACATGATAAGGATATTGCAAGTCACCTCGGAGTTCTATCACCTTATAAAGGAACTCAACTTTTAGCCTCACTCCTTGGTGACTTGTTGCAATATCCTTATAATGTACAGCAGGGGGTACTTTATCATATTTATTTATATATACAAACTAATTTTCATCTTTCATTGTATCTTTGGCCTTTTTCCATGTTGTTCCTTGTTTTCACATTTCCTTCCTCTTTTCTTGGATCATTTCTTGGTTCTGTGCATCTTTTTCTTAGTTCCATCTTATTGACCTATATTCCATACTCCTTTTGTTGTATCTTCCTTCCTTGCTTCCTTCCTTCCTTTCCCTTCCCCTACCCTTTCAACTTTCCCTCTTCCTTACTTTGTTCCCTCTCTACCTTCCCTCTCTTCCTTCCCTCACTCCTCCCCTCCTTCGCTCCCTCCATTCTTGGCCTCACTCTTCTTCTCTCTTGGCCTCACTCTTCTTCTCTTGCAGTTTTATTAATGGTCTTCTCTTTGGAGATCTGTATCCACGTTAAAGATTTAATGTGAAACAGGATCATAACAACTGGTCCAGTGGGCTACTGGTGACCCCCAACACAGCTGCTACAGCGGGGGCTTCATGACAACCTTGGCCCTGTGCTTTTCTTGTCCTGTGAGTCTGAAGAATAATTGTACTGCTGCAGCCTTTGCTGTGCCTGTTCTGTATGTGATTGATATTATTTGGGGCACTCTACAGTATCCAGTGTGAGTTGGATGTGCCTATCTGGACGAGTTGATGATTGTCGTAGAGATGCACGGAAAACCACTGCAGTGCCCTATCATTCAACTGTATTGGACAGTATTAATCAGGGAATTATGGTTGGTGGCATTTTAATGTGACTAAGAGATCACATGAGAACCGAAGCCAGAGGCTAGGAACCCTTGTATGATGAGCAGGGTGCCATGCAGGACTTTGATCCTTGAAACATACATTCACATGGAACTCATTCAGCCCTCAGCTGGGGAGAACAGAGGGAGAATATTCTCCGATTACAAACAAAAGTACAAGTACAAATATAAATAAACATACAAAAATAAAAAATAAAAAGAAATTGTGAGAGAAGGGAGGTTTGAACTCACAGATGGTTTACATGACCGCACGCGTTGTCTTTTGCCACTATATTCTATCTCCACACACTTTCAAAAATAATTGTGTAAATTTTGTGATTAGTTTGAATAAAACTCGGTTCGGCTGAACCTTGTTATATACTGGCTGAGTTATCATTGCTCCTTCCTTTGATTTAACATTGGTATTTTTTGTATTGAGTCCACTTAGAAATATCTGTGATATTCATAATTTTCATCTGAATGAGTTCTATGTGTACGCATGCTTCAAGGATCACTTGATACCCCTGTGTGCATGGATAAATGGGTTGCTCTTGTTGTTTTGTTAATTATGCAGCACTTTGAGGCTTGGTCTTTCAATGCTGAAGCAAAGTCTGAAACCAGAACAGCAGTCTTGCAGAATGGGGTTGATCTGTGTCTTTTGGTCTTACGAGATGGAAAGAGATTGATTATTTAATCAAGATTATGATGAATAAGGTTTGTGAAGAATTGTTACCTGGCAAGATCTTCAAGCTGTGGTTTGCATTTTTTCAGTCATGTGTGGATCTTTGCAATTTTGATTGTGTCAGGAAAAATGGATGACACAATTTTCTATTTATTTGAAACTAATGTGTTTGTCCCTTTTATTCCATGGTTAATATTAACAAGCAATTGCTCTTCACCTGGTTCCTTTTCATACCTGGAACACAACCAGTATGGCCTCCATATCTCACGTGATGTCCCATTCTCAGCAGATATTGATATCGTACAACTTTGGTTGAACGGCAGCAAGAGCACTTCTCTACCAAGTTTTTCCAGCTCCCTAATGTCTCAAATGTAATAAAAACTGTCTGATCTCAGTAAAAGGTGCTGGGACAGATGAAACTTTACTCGTACCCATGGACAAGACTAGAGTTAACATCTTGCCCATGTGATTTCCCATATCCAGTCTGTGGGTGATGAGTGGCGACAGATATGCAGATGCTTGGCTTGCATCTAGCAGCATCCACTACCTTGAAGAACACAAGCACATACAAACACATATCTACAGTCACATGCTTACCGTGAGAGACGCAGTCACACAATCATGCTCTTCATGTAGTTGCGTATGGGGGATCTGTGTGTGCGAATGTGTGCATCTTTGCTTGTGTTTGCATGTCTGTCAGAAGAACAGACTAAATAAATAAACAAATAAAAACATAAAACCACACACAAAATGTGAAAGTGCTTTCTTACATGTTAACACACCGACATACAAATTTTATACTACTACACATTTAGTGGTGGTTCTTTGATATGGCCTCGTTCTTTTTCTGCCCTCTAGTTACTTTTTTCATACCACTATTAAGGGAAATAATTCCACCGGTAAACTGCCTCCGGCTGTCTGCCACCAGACCTCGGACTTCAGGCTGCGCTCGCAAGTCAGGGTTCTGGCAGGCACAATTCATGCACTCTGAGCGTGCTCCAGCAAACTAAGATTTGCCAGGCTAACGAGCAGTGGCGGTTGTTTTTCAAGGGCGTCGGGGCTCCGCCCCTTTACTTTCACCCCAAATGACAACATTCCCAAATTAAAATCAAAGTGTTTGTTATGTTTTTAAAATCAAGGCAGCATGTACACACAATCATTATTTCTTCTTGCTGGGGCTGGGGCTGCTGCTCACTGCCACTCACTGTGCGATGACATTTTAGATGCTGAGTGACACTTAAATCCTGCTGCGCCAAAGTCTACACTATTTGCCAGGCTGATGCTCTCACAGCCCTGAGGCCTCAGCTTGGCAAACCCATAGCCTGGAGGTCCAGTTTTCACCCCCTGATGACGCGGGGTAAAGTTAGCTATGGGCGCTTCAGACTGTAGCCCTGTAGCACTGGCTCTTCAGGTCAACCAGGGAGTGGAAAGCATTGTCATCCCACGCTTTCTCAACTCATCACAGGGTGGGGTGGGTCCCCACCCTGTGGTGAGTTCGGAAAAGGAGAGGTAGAGTCTGCATGTGGGAAGCTGAGAAATCGAGTCTGCGCAGTTTGTCATCAGGTCTTTTGAAAACACACTGCGCAGGCTCGAGGTTTCTGCTACCTGAGCTGCACTTTGTCAGGGACGCCATTGGCTCTGTTGCATCGCATGTGCGTGCTTCACTCACTGCCTGGCTGCCAGGAGTAGACTTATGGACCTAGTGATGGTGTGGAGTTCCGCTGCCGCCAACCCTGTGGCCCACCAGGTAAAAGGTTTTTACGTACCACGTTCATAACACCGTTCACTTGGTTTAAAAGTTCTGTCCCCTCGCTGTCTGACACTCCCCCAGTATGCAAAGCAATGTGGCTCAATCTCCCTTAACGTAGTTAGTTTTAAAAAGCTACAGAGATAGCCAAGTCCATGCATCAGCTGGCTAGCTCTGTCGTCCATCTGAAACATGGTTACCTGCAGCAGACACAGAATCACTGGAATGCACCACAGTAGCTGGCTGTATTCATGTACATCAAAGCAAAGAGGCCAAGGTCCAGGGACCTGGACAAACAGCTGATCTGGAGCAGGTCTGATGCACACTTGTTGGGAAGTTGTGAGAGGAGCACACTGTGCTGTTAATAACTTAAGCTTGTGCTGCATAGCTCTCAACACATGTTTATGAAACAGCGCTGTCAGTGCTTAATTTGTAAAAAAAAATAAGTGCCAGGGCCCTGTCAGGAGGCTGCTGCAGTCTGCACCACCCATGGCCTCTGACAGACCTGCCAACGACAGTACGTACACAACTACTAACCATCACAGTCCTATAAGTCTAACAATTCAGACTATTTCAGGCCCCTAAAGCTATAAGAATGGCTTGAATGGCGGGTATTAGTTGTTTTTAATGTATATGGAATTAATAAGCAACTGTTGTTCTGCTCATCTTTAATTTACACAAATAGTGCCGCCATGCGGCAGACTGTCATAAGTGCCAGGGTTAACAATGAAGTGCGGGTGCCGAGCACCGGAAACCACCGGCTCAAATGAACCACTGAGTGCTGCGCTCAGGCCACTTCACACGTGTGTAAACATTGCACTATACTATTCACATCATGTAATTAATAATGTCATCCACGGACCTCGGAGACTCAGCTACACACTGTTTCTGGGAAAACAAACCCTGACTTCAATTGTCTAACGTGTGGAACACGCCACTACTGGTAGACCATGAGTTAAACAACTCAGATGTTCACATTTCTTCATGGACACTAGGTATTGCATATTTCAAAATGTTCGTGTGGGTAGGGCAAATATTGTGAGGCAGCTAAGTGACTTGCACAGTATCACGCATTTTGATCAAAGGAGGGAACTGTAATTTGGACCGGTATCTTCTTTGTTCAAAATTGTTTAGTGAGTTTTATAATAAACAAGGACAAAACAACAAAGAGTACCGTAATAAGTACTCTGAAGAATCTTTCTATTCAAGAACAATAAATATGAATATAAGAGGTACAATATAGTGAGAAGAATAACAAATTAAAAAGGAATGGAAAGAAACAGAAAATAGTATTAAAATATGACACAATTTTCTTTTGAATAGAGCTACTTATGATTACCACATACGAATTATAATTGAGAGAGAAAATAAAAACTTATAGGTATGAAGTAATATAATCATCAATCGGTTGCCAAAATGAATGATAAGATGGACTATTATGAACAATACCAGACAAAGATAAATTAGCACCTCTTCTAGTAAAAATAATCCTTGACCACCAAACATGAAACGATAATAAGGACACATCTTTCCAACATGCAGTAATAGGCTTTAAAGCAGCCGACAATATCATTTTTTAACATTTACAGTTCAATTCAGACAGTTTTGTAGAAAGAGCAATGGATTTGCAAATCAAAAGTTTAAATGAAAGCATTTCAGAAAAACTGATTTTTTTATGACATCCCAAGCTTCCCTCCAAAATGTGTGAACAAAATTACATCCAAAAGCATATGTTTTAATGAGCCAGGAAGTAATTTACAATACCAAAAATTCGAAGTAGGTAAAAGCTTAGCTTGAAATAACTTTAACGAGTCCATAAGCAGTTAAAAAGAATAAAGGAATTTGTTTGATATAGGGATACAGGTAAACATCCTGAAATATTATTTAACCATATTTTCTTCGATGTATCATGTGAGAAAGATGTTGAGAATCCATTATTCCAAAACGATGAAATCAACTCAATATTGTTTCCTTGAAAATTATTTAGTTTTTTATAAATTAATGAAACAGCGTGAGATGAAGAAGATACTGCATGAATATAAGTCGTGGAATCTGAATTAATATTTGATGGGAAATTATTATTAAAGGAACCTAGAATAGAATTACTTAAAAGTTCATATTTAAAAAAAAATCAGAAGGAGATAAGCTAAATTTATGACATATTTCATTAAATGATAAAAAAGTATTATTATGGTATATATCCTTTAAATAAAAAATACCAGCTTCAATCAGGAATGCCAAAATTTTACTGATCGAGATAGTTTTAATTTAGGATTATGCCATAACGACATATCAGAAGTATGTGAAATAGTCGATTGAAAAAGAGTATCTAAATCATGAAATATTAGCTTTGTAGATTTCAAAATAATAGAGCTCTTAAGTAATATTGATTTATTAGACATCGTTAACAATGTAGGTAAAGAGAATGGCTTTATCAAATTATTTTCTATAAGAAGCCATGTAGGAGGATTATTAAGATGGGAATGATTAAACCAAAGAAACCTTTGTTTTAATATAAACGCTTTATGATAGTTAAAAGAATCTGGCAATCCAAGCCCACCTTTACATTTAGCCATTTAAAATTTTTGTAGCCTATATGGGGTGTTTTATTATTCCAAAGAAAGTTAGAAAAATGCCGATCAATAGTCTTATAAAACTGCATAGGAATTGACTAGGAATCATAGCTAGGGAATAAAAGATTTTGGGGGCTATTACCATTTTTATTGAGTCGATTTTTCCCCACCATTACAGATATAATGCAGACCATTTGGAAATTTTTTCTTTAATATAGTTTATAATAGATTCGCAATTTAATGTAATTGTTTTTCTATAGAAGTGGTAAACTGAATCCCAAGGTATTTAATTTTATCCCTTTGCCAAATTATTTCTTGTGAATGTAACATATCAGTTGTGCAAAGAGGATTGAGAGGAAAAAAATCAGTTTTGTTAGTATTTAATTTATAACCTGAAATCTGAATATAATGAAATAATTTCTAATAATGGAGGGAATGAGGATTCGGGATTGCTAATAAACAAAAGTATATTATCTGCATATGCTAATGTTTTGATGATAAAATCCTTAATATTAATACCAGTGATAGCAATACATTTTTTAATAGTAGTAAGTAAGGGTTCAATTACAAGGAGAAATAACAATGGAGACAAGGGACAGCCTTGCCTAGCACCTCGAAAAAGAAAAAACTGATTTGAAATTTGACCATTGATGAATAGGCGAGCAGAAGGGCTAGAATAGAGAGCAGATATCATGCGAATAAATAGATCACCAAAATTAAATGCAGATATGGTGTGAAATAAAAATTGCCAATGAACTTTATCAAAAGCTTTTTCAGCATCCAATGCAAGCACTCCAGATGGAAAAGATAAGGAGGACCCTTGTTCAATTGCATGTAGTAAGACCCTAGTGTTATTAACTGAATATCTATTTTTCATGAATCCAGATTGATCAGGATGAATAAGGGAATCCAATACTGAAGTCAATCTGTTTGCAAGAATTTTAGCGTAGAGTTTACAATCTTGATTTATTAAGTAAATAGGGCGATAATTCGATACAATGGCCGGGCCATTGCTAGGTTTTGGAAGAACTATAATCAAAGCTTTCGTAAAGGAACCAGAGGTTGAGCCTGAAATTCCAAAAAAGGTAAAAAGTTTAAATAAATGAGGAATAAGTTGTGAGGCCAATTCTTTGTAAAATTCTGCAGGAATTTCATTGGGACCTGGAGATTTACCCTGTTAAAGGGATTTAATAGCCAATTCAATTTCTTCCATAGTGATTGGCGAGTCTAATTTGTCTTTGTTTGATTACGAAACTTTAGGTAATCCACATTTATGTAAAAAAGGTCAATCAGGGAAGGGTTTTCTAAATTAGGTTTATTATATAAGGTTGAGTAGTAATTTAAACATTCATTACCAATATCCATTTGGGATAATGCAATCTTTCCATTGGAACCATGAATTGAATTGATTTGAGTTTTATCTTTTTTAATACATAAATAGTTTGCTAAGAGCCTTCCAGATCTATTAGCATTAAAACAAAACTTAGCTTTAGTGTTAGAAAGTTGTATACCAGCTCTTTTGCTTAAAATCGAGTTAAACTCATAACACAGCTTTTGCAATTTTGTTTTCATTTGGGGATCATTAGATGTTATGAAAAGTCTTTCAAATTTTGCAATTTGTTTATCTAATTCTTTAATTTTAGAATTGAATGATTTGTTTTCATGAGCCATGAGAGAGATGGATGTCCCTCTAATATATGCCTTGAAGGCATCCCATCTAGTTACCAAGGATGTCGAGCCTTCTGGGTTAAAATTAAAAAAATCCTGAAGTGCTGATAACATTTGTGGTTTATTATATTCATTAAGAACAGTATGAGTATTCATACGCCATCTGGATTGAGCTTGTGAATCTGGCTTAAGTTGTAAAGCCATAGAAATAAAAGCATGGTCAGAAATATCAATATTATGGATATGTGGTGTAGTAACTTAGTGAATTAATTGACGTGAAACTAATAAATAATCTAATCTTGAGTGAGAGTTATGAGGGTTTGAAAAAAAAGGTAAACATTTTCTCAGTAGGATGATGCAACCGCCAAATATCAACCAACTTGGGGGCCCATTAGGCGAACCGCCCGCCATCCACACCAGAAAGACCCCCGCCATATTAGGATGGCTGGGGGTCCGCGGCGGACGGAAAGACTGTCCGCCGGTCGACTCGTCGACCGGGCAGAAAACATGTTTAATATGGTGGCGGTGTCTTGCAGACACCGCCATCCATATCAGGATGTTGGCGGAGATCAGCCTTTCCATGGCGGCATTGCTGCCATGGAAAGGCATGCGGTCTTTGCTTTTGGGGGCCCGTTGCGGGCCCCCAGGGTGTTGGGGGGGTGGGGGGTGCACATGGGGGTTCCTATGGTACCACCCTGCATTTGCATGCACAAGGTGCCTGTCAGGTTGTGCATGCAAATGCACAACATGCTGTTTTACTTTGTGGCGGGTGCTGCTTGCAGCACCGCCCGCCGCAAAGTAAAATATGCATGATGCACCCGCCACTGTGGCGGGCGCATCGTAATCGGCACAGCGAGACCACCACACCCCTGGCGGGTGGCCCCGCATTCCGTTGCGGTGGCGGGCAGACTTTGTCCGCCCGCCATCGTAATAGAGCCCTTGGTTGTTTTAAAGGAAGACTTTAGCATAAAAAAAGCTCTAGGTGGTCAAAATTTAGTTTGGGATATTCTATCTAATAAAGGGTCACATATAAGGTTAAAATCTCCTCCAACAATGAGTGGAACATTGCCTCACTTGAGCACTTCTGAGGTAAGGAGAGACCAAAAATTG
The DNA here is from genome assembly GCA_963921515.1 of Calotriton arnoldi. Lineage (NCBI taxonomy): Eukaryota > Metazoa > Chordata > Amphibia > Caudata > Salamandridae > Calotriton > Calotriton arnoldi. The sequence continues at coordinate 34,102 of CAWUFW010020142.1, forward strand.
GGGTCATCAGTGGTCGGACCATATACATTAATTAAAAACATAACTGTGTCTTGAATTTTGAGTTTCACTATAATATAACGTCCTTCTGAATCCAAAGATTTGCTCAGTATTTGAAAATGTAAACTTTTTGCAAGAAGGATAGCAACACCATTTTTCCTATGAACAGCAGGAGAAGATATAACAGTACTAGCCCATTTTTTTGCATATAAGCTAAAATAGTATCATCTATATGAGTCTCTTGCAAGAAATAAATATCCGCCTTATATCCTCGTAAATAATCTAAAAATTTTAAATGTTTCACAGGATGTCTTAAACCTTTAACATTTAAGGATACAATTTTAACATTGTTGAAATTAGCCATATTGAAGAAAAGAAAATGTAGAGAAGAAAGAAGAGATGCAAAAAAAATTAAAGCATAAAGGAATGAAAAGTAGCTCTATTAATGAACAAGAAGGAAAAAGGGAAAGTAAAGATACGTACAAACATAGATAAGGACAACATTTAAACATTACTAACAATGCTGAAATGCACACACGCTTAGTAAGCATGACCTGGTGCCCTGTTAAGAAATTGAAAAAATAGGTTAGCGGACAAGAGCAATGAAATTAATATTCAGGCAGCAGTTTCATGTGTATCAATGGGAAGCTGTGGCCGCTGATCCAAAAAGAGACAAAGGTCTTCAGGGTGCTGCAAGGACTTTGAGAAACTATCTTTCCAAATTTGCATAGTCGAAGGGTCAAAAAGACCATATTTGAAGCCAAGACTACGCAATTGTGGTCGGAGATCAGAAAAATCTTTGCAAATTTTAACAGTTTCCTTTGCGAAGTCCTGATGTATGAAGATTTGATTGCCATTAACCATTAAAGAAGAAATTTCACGTGCTGCTTTTCTTATCATCACTAAGTGATGATGACATAAAACTTTAAAAATAATTTGTTGCGGTTTATTTTGTTGTAGATTACGATGAGAGGGAATCCTGTGAGCTTTATCAATTTCAAATTTCTCAGGAAACTTTAGACGTAGGAGCCCAGGTATCAAATTCTCCAAGTATAACCTACAATCATTACCTTTCACATCTGCTGGTAAATTAAAGATGCGTAAATTATACTGTCTATTACGGTTTTCCAATTCAAGAAGAAGGTTAGACATAGTAGGTATTTTTGCCACAAACGGTGAGAAACTATTGATTTTAACTTTATTATCCTGAATTGTAATTGCATTGTCAGATATTTTCATTGATAGACTAGCCATGTCCTTTCGTATATTTTAAATTTCAGAAGCAATAGTATCTGTGCCGGAATGAATAGCTTGAATTTCATCCAGTAGTAAAGCCAAAGAAGGTTCATTAGATTCCACCAATTTTGATTTAACTGGAGGTGGAGAAATATTTTGCTTCCTTTTATTAAGTTGAACATGAGTGCTTTTGCCCTCCATATTTCCTTAAATTAAAATTCTGCAGTAGAATGTAATATAAATTGCAGAATATAAGTATAGCAAGGAAAACCTGTCAGAATAAGGAGGTGCAGCAGCTAAATCTGACTGTGGGAGTGACTGGGCCACAGCCTCGCTCTTTCCTGAATATTGCTCCGCCCCCCCTGACTGGAAAACTCAGCTGTACCTGCTCCAGAAGACCGATGGAGTAACAGGAGAGAAAAAGGACACCTTCCGTCGTGTAGATAAACAAACAAGCACCCTACTGGTATGCAGAGGCTTCAAAGAGCTGCTACCATCAATTTAAGGTAAAAAACGGCACCTTAATATGTGAAATCGTCGAAAAACGGGCAGACGCGATGAGGAGCTCACCGGGGGGACGGCGATCTTACCTCACGCGAATGGACCGGTATCTTCAGGTTCCATGGGATTTAAATGACCACTAGGTCAGATTTCCCTGGCCGCTCCTCCAAGAAGAGAGCCATTCCAGACAACGAACATCAGTAAGAGGCATCCTTACGATATGGGTATCACCAGTAGATCAGGAGACCCTTCTATACTGTGGAATATTGTAGGCCCTCAGAGCACATAGTTGATGCCTGTGAAAGCCGTACTGGGAAGCTGAGCCATTTGAGAAATCGGACGTCAAACCTCCTAAATGAATCTGATGGAGGGGAGGGACAACGTGATTAATACATTTAGGGGAGGGAAGACGGGGGGATGATGGGTTCGTGAGAGAGGGCAGCTGGGGGAAGAAAGCATGAGAGGAGGCTTCTTAAAATCATAGCTAAATGTATCAAAAGCCTCTGGGGAAATCAAATTAGGTGGACAGAGGGCAGTGACTTGGCCAGGGGCATTGTATTCCTGGGGGGAGAGGAGAAAGTGGAAAAGCGAATACCCGGGGAAGGTGCAGTGTTTTGTAAAAACTTCCAGATGGGACATAAGCCTAGGGTAATAGTCACGCACAGCCCCGAATCTGTACAGGACCTTCTGGGTACTAATCCACATTATTGGCATGGCAAATAAGCATGGGGGCAACTAGTGAGACTTGCACAGCAAAACGGCGATGCATTGAAATGAGTTCATCTGAGTCATTCAACCACTGTCATATTTAATTGCATCGTTATATCTTAGCTCGTGTGGTTTTACAGAAGGGGAAGGAGGCTGGGCACATGCAAGTCAGCCTTAGTCCTGCCCGGTAGATATAGTCAAGCCCAATCTGCCTGGCATGTTTACGCTTGCATCTGTCCCTAAAAAAGAAAAAAATTTAGATCACCAATTGTGTGGAACTGGGAAAAAAGAAATATGTGTAGATTTTAGCCTCACTGAGAGCAATGTGACAAAAGAGCAAGGAAATGTTGATTGTACCGGTGTCATCCCCTGGAACTTCTGCCCAGTTACATCGGGCCTGCCTTGATCTCATCAGCCTCACGTCAGGCTTGTAGCCAGGGGCGGCTCCTCCGTTGGAGCGGAGTGTCGCCCCACTTAAAATCCCTACTAGCCCCATAAAAATAAAATGTAATTTATTACCATTTTATTTTTCTTCCCGTCCCGAACAGAGCATCAGGATGGGGGTGGGCCGCTGACGAGTGCCAGCAGCATGTCACTCAGCACGGAGGAGGGTGGGCTGACAAAACACTGTTTAAAGTGTGCATGTCTTTTTGGATAGCCGTCTTGCGACGGCCAGCCACACATGCACACTTTAAACAGCTCTAACCCAGCTGTCTTAAAACAGCTGGGTTAGAGCAACCCAAAGCCTCCAGAGCGCTGTGGAGCGCTGATTAAGGCCGCTCCCTCCAATCAGGGCGCTGCTCTAATGCTGCATGAGAGCAGTGCCCTGATTGGTCAAGGGAGTTTCTGCTTCCATTTCCATGGTGAGAAGAGGACCAGAGGATGTTGCGTTGCGTCGCGTTCAGGCAAGTTTTTATTATAGTTTATTTTAATTTGGACGCCCCCCGTAGATTTCAGCCACCACTGCTCGTAAGACCAGCTCAAATCGATATGAATGGGATAATTTCACAAACCCTAACCGCAGGGCAGCCTCCATGACCAAAAACAAACCTCTGTGTCTAATCCACTGTGATGTTATTCAGGCACAAATTCCTACTTTTTGGTAGACTGCCGGTGAGCTCATGTAAATACAAAGGGGTTTCCGTGTTGATTTATCAAGGGCTGTCAGACTTATGGAGATCTGTGTATACAGCCCTGCCAAGTGCCACGCATCAGGCGTGAGACTAACGCATTTCAGTGTGGTGGTCCGCACCACCGCACTGAAATGCTAAGTCACGCATAATAGTGCCTCCTGAGCTGTCAAGCTGGAGCGCTAGTATTCATGCATAAACTCGAGTGGCAGCACGCCATGTGCGCTGCTGACGGCATGCTTGGGAGCTGGCTCAGAGTCCATGGCTCTAACTGGTACTCTGACACAATGTAACAATGTTCACCCACACTGCACCACGGGTCTTTGTTACATCTTGAGACCATGACTCACACTTATAACCAAGACGGGGCGTCCTGCTGCTGGCTGCCGCACCTGCGCGGCTGCAGTTCAGGAAAATAAAGTTACAGGCTGCAGTTGCAATGGCAGCTCTGCACGCACTGGGTGTGCCACGGAAAATAATCTAAATATGGAGACCCCATGACCGAGTCACCCAACAACTGCCACCGGCGGTTGAGTGAACGGTACAGAACAGGGAAGAGTCCTCTGTCCTCCTGCTCATCTGTCGCCCACGGTGCAAGCGGGTGGCATAAGTACGTTTTGGCTGCACTTTTGGGGTTTAAGAAGAGGGCCGCAGCAGCTCCTCCGACCTCGCTGCTCGCGCTGCAGCGGGGAGCCAGGTTTTTGTTTGGTGCAGGTGAACTGCAGTGCTGCCAGCCGCGGGAGCCGACTCTCTTGCAGTCTTCTCACGGCTGGGCTGTTGCAGGGCAAGTCAGGTTGAGAGCTGTACTCACCGCTACCCATGCCGGCGGTGAAGAATGGAATCCAGTCTGGATGGGATTCCTGCCTGGGTGACTCAGCCCAGAGCGGCTCTCTGTCAGAGTCACTGAGGCAGGCCAATCGCCATGAAGTGTGATGGGCCCCGGCGGCCCGGTGGTATCACATAAGTGATCACGCGGCGAGCGGGAGGGCCCAATCCCAGCCTATTGGCCTTGACACCGGCAACCATGCTCAGCTGTAATCTGTGCCACCAAGGAGTCATCTGCATCATAAATCATAAGTAAGTGTTTTAGAGTTGATATTATTGTTAAAGTGAACTTTGACAAATATTGCTTGTGTTACACAGAGTCATCATGACGCCAGTGCCCAGCTGACTCTGATGTTATAGCGGGCGGCACGCCAGACCTTGAGGTGGTCGGCCGCTCAGCTATTGATTTTTATACTATAGCTCTGTGTCTTTTTGAAATATTGTTCAGCCGGCTGGGCGTTGCAGCCGGGCTGTGACCTAGGCTATCGTGTGCCATAACCAGCCTCTCTTGAGGCTTGTCCCCCAACAGTAACAGTGCGATCAGATTACAAAGGCACTAGGTTGGTACCTTTCCATTTCTGATGCTTTGCAACAGTTTAAATAGTTTTTTATTGCTCATATAGGTGTAATTTATGATATTTATGTTTCACTCATCTTCCTTCATTGCTTGATTTTACTTGCGAGAAAGTGTCACTCATAGTCGCTGAAATGTCACTCATAATTACATTAAAATTATGAAAATGTCACACATAGCAATCTGAAACCTTGGCAGCTATGTGTATAGGAAGGGAAAGTTGGCTGAAATCCTGCTGGAAATCTCGATAACCCTAAAGGAACGGACACCAATGCAGCAGGCTGGGCTCTGAATTTTACACGCTGCCCTATAAGCACACATCTCTCTCCATCACTCCATTTCATGTGAACTGTGTTTTGCCTGGCTTACGCTGCCCTCTTGTCTGTTTTCAATTCCAAAGAAAGACCTCTAGCTGCTTCTCTCCCCCCCACCCCCGTCCAGCTGAACCACTCTCAAACTTTGCCAGCCGCCATTGCTGACGAAGTCACATCTCCGAGGCTTGTGACATGATCAGCCTGGCAAAGCCCTTGCATTCCTTCCTGAAGGACCACCCCCATCAATAAAGTTAGCCCCAGCCACTGTGGGCTTCTGCTCTGCAGCGACGGGAACACATCAATCACAATTCAGCAACCCTCGTTGCTAACCCCACCCCACACTGCCCTGTGACGAACCAAACAAGGGCGGGGTTAAAGTCAAAAGAAAGAAACTGCGATAGTCTTCCTCTCACGTGAGTTAAGGCTAATGAGATCGTACGTAATTCGACCAGAATACACGGCTCAAAATGCGTGCGTCTGTTTAATCTCTCAACAAGCCATAGAAACGATTAGCTGTATTTAACTATTGTGTTCGTGCCCTGCCTGTGGCTGGAATCCTGACGTGTCCTAATGCTTCTTTCGACCGTAAGGGGCAGTTAACCATTTCACATTTAATTTCGTAATAGCATCCAAACAGAAAGCACATGTGAAACAGTTTATTTTGAGGCACAGGCTATGCGAGTTGTTAACATACAACAATATTTATTACCACTGCCTTTGAACATCAGAGGCCAGCCATTACAGCAGGGAGAGGATGTGGCCTAACGGCTAGAGTGGTCGACCTCGAAGCTGGGAGGAGGCAGGTTCAAATCTCGGCAGGGACGCTCAACATCCTGGGGCAGATTTACAAGGAAGTGCCGCAGCGTGGCAACGCAAGCCCTTTGGCTGCGCCACGCTGCAGCACCTCCAAAGCACAGGAATGTGACATATTTACAATAATATGTCGCATTCCTGTGCTCTGGCTGGCGCAAAAACTGCTGCCATGCGCCGGCGCAGGCACCCTTGCACCATGGTGCAAGGATTCCTGCGTCATGGGGAGATTGTTTTTGTGCAGGAAGGGGCACCTTGCTGCACAAAAACAATCACTACAGACATTTTCCTCTTTCAATGCGTGCTGTAGAATGCAGCACGCATTGAAAGAGGAAAAAACGAGGAGAAATGAAAACATTTCTCCTCGTTGCGCCTCGCTAGCATTCAGACGCATTTCCAGATTTACGATTCCTCGTAAATCTGGAAATGTGTCTTGTTGCGTGGGAACACCCACAGCAACACCCATGAACGCCCCTTTCACGCAAAGTGCTGCGTGTAAAGGGGCCATATTTACAAGGACAGGAGCTTTTCCTGTCCTTGTAAATATGGAGCAGTAACATGCGCCACCAGTACGTCACAAAAAGTGACGTACTGGTGGCGCAGGGGGCTTGTAAATCTGTCCCCCTGTGATTCCGGCCAAATCACATAATCTCCCCGTGCCGACCAAAAATGAATGTGTCCCTCTCTAACGTAACTGGTGCTCATGTAAAGCGCTCTGATATCTTCGGGTCGTGTTCGCGCTACATAAAACTGAAAATAAAACGCACATTTACGAGGTGCAGGTGGAAAGTATAAAATCAGTCTGTGATGCCATATCCTTGAACCTATCCGAGGCCAATACCGTGAATGTGATATTAGTACTGTTATGAAGAACCATTATCGTGGGAGACAGCCAAAAATGATCTGACAAACGAGTCACATCTGATGAACCTCGATTTGCTTTTAAGTACTCTTAATGTTCCACGAGGAAAGGGCTAGCTTACAGCTGCGGCCTCATGTTGTGACAGAAATGCTGCATGTGTAGCCGCTTATTCTACGAGTTGTGTTGTGCTTAAATCCCAGAAATTCCTGGCTGACAACAGAAACATGTGATCCTCGGTGCTTATTCTCTAAATTTTAAATGTAGTGCTGGCGTCAATAGGGCAGATGCAGCATGAGGCAGGTTCCAGAGATGCCCAGGCTGCTGACCGTTGGGGAATAAATAGAAAGAGGAGGGCGTGGTGGTGGGAGGCAGAGGGCAGTCTGAACTAAGCAGCCAGGAGCTGCCTAGTGAGAGTTCCAGTTCATATCCACCAATGGCACCTACACAAAAAGTAGGATAAAACGCCTTAATTATTTGGGGCTAAACTGCTTACGCTTGAAGTGGCACCTGCATTAACATTCAATCAACATCAAGTGTAGTGCACTGATACAAACAAGAAAAGTGACATACAATATTTACAATGCTCCCGTAACGGGCTACTGGAAAGCCAATGTGTAAAAATCAGTGTGAACATTAAAATGTATCATTAGGTCGAGGCTGGGCAGCGCATGCGCATGCGCTGCTCTGCGAGGCATGCTGTACTCAGACTTAAAGCCCCGCCCACTCTCCACCCATATTTGTCATTGACTTGTGTCATTATCCTTCGTAAATGCTGGCTTCTGATTCCTCAATAGGCTTCTTAGTCCCTCCTTAGTACACCTTGGTCTTCATTTGTAACCTCCCATGAGGACTGGCCCTTTTTCTTCTGTTGTTACACGGTATGTCTTATTTAATCTGTAAGCACTATTTTCTTTAATGAGTTTCTCCTACTGCAGGCACGACATGCTTTCCTGCAACATTCAGTTCACCATGCGCGCTTTCACTTTCCAAGCAGCCCGGGACAATGGCAGCAGCTTCTTTGAAATGAAATAGGTCTCGCATTTATAAGAGTTTGAGCTATTGGCATTGTAAATGACAATGCCTTTCATTTATGTGTTAATTATCAAAACAGATAAATAAAACGCATTGTTATGTACAATGGCAATAGCTTAAACTCTCTCAAATGTGAGACCAATTGCATTGCAAATGCCTGTTTGTTTCAGCAATGGATTCTCCCTGAGGTGTACCATGTATGGTTTAAGTTGCTGCTCCTATGACGCTTTTCCATTGCATTGTGGTATTTGAAGTGCAACATTTTTTTTTTTTTAAAACCACACGATAGGCACCAGTATTCAGTGTAAATACAAGACAGCATGGGTTAACTCTGCAGTTCCTATTTGTTTTGGAAGGTTTCTAAATGTGGCTGCCTCAGTTCTGGACCAGCCAGCAGGTCATTCACCACTGAATGATGCTGCAAGAGGTGTGCTGAGCAATGCTGGTCTTGGCCTACCTGGCTCAAATCAGCCATTGAAAGCAAAATGTAAGGCAAGCTAGAGGCTCTCTTTGTGTGAAGGTGAAGTGGAGGCTTGACGACGCCTCTTGTGACTTGCTATGGCATTTGGCGAGTCCTACCGAGGTATCAGTGCCAATGTTGGCATAAAAAAGAGTGCATGTCACTCACATTTAGCAGTGTTGGGAATAGGGCCATTTATGCAGAGATGTTAGACATGGGCAGGAATCCAATAGCTGACATAGCAAGACTTCATCCCCTGCTGTTTTAGAGAAGGTTGTGGACTCAACCAGAACTGGCCCAGTATAGACTTGCCTTAACTGATGTGATAGAGGCTGACTCTGTTAATAAAATTAATTGGCTTCGACAAATTAAAAAACTTTTAATAACTATCAGCCTGCAGACACTCTGGGACAATCCATCACTTATTCCAGTCCCAATAGCAGAGACGGTGAAAAAACTTTATTGGATGTGGGTCAGACAGTCTGAATTACCCTCGGTGGTTGACTTATCCCTAACGGGCACATTTTTAGATTTCAAATGCAATAGATTCTTAGAGCCCTATTGGGATGCTATCTCTGCCCCACTGGAAAGGAATTAAATCTCCAATTCAGGGTTGGTACTTTGCCCTTGAAAACATTCACCCACAACTGGTGACACTGTCTGTCCGACATGCCATGTCCTCTTTGTTTGCCCAGACTGCACTGTCCCTGAAACAAATGGATTAAACCATTGTGTAGCCAACTGGAGATTCGTAACAGTAGGGTTTCACTTAGATTTCTCAGATCAGACCCAAAACTGACCCATGCATGCGCTATTGCCAAATTTTTGGGGTGGATTTGAGCCATTAGAGCCAGGGGCGCAAGCAAGCCCCAAATGAACCATATCGCTTCTTCATCGAAATTGTAGTTTTTGTACCCTGGAAGCCCAATCCAGCTGCAAAATTTTCCAACCCACTGACATACGGGGCTACCACAACTCACTATCCATGGGCTCCGTCCCGGTCAGCATGGTGAAGTTTTCCACAGTGGGCCCCTCCTGGCAGCCGAAGTCTCCGCCTCGCTACTACACACGAACTCCGGGCTGATCGGCACAGCACAACACAGGAATAGTTTTCATGGCAGCCTTGTCTTGGCATACGGGTGTCCCCAACTCTGTTCTGCACATGGGCTACAACCTAATTGGTGCAGCAGCTGTTCCCCACACCTCACACAGGGAGTCCATTCGACAGACATAAATCTTACAGAGCTTCCCCTCCTCACACAGCCCATCTGGCTGCTTGGCAGATGACAATTAATGGGGTCTCAAACGCCCCTTTGTATAGTCCATTTGGACATGAGTCTTTGAAGTTTTATATTGGGGTCCTGCTTCTTTTGAAGTGCCAACACTTTTGCTCCCTCTTGAAAAGCAGTCTGTCATGGAAGGAGTGTCTCCAAAACTGATAGTCTTAAAATATAGGCCATGGAAGTAACTAGAGTTAACGCCTGGATGATAGCCACAGTTGTGTGTGCATTAAAAGGTTAGCCCGGGCCCTCAGCCATGCTCTTTATGATTCTCTTATCAGCCCCATCTCCTTCCTGTGGTGTGCCCAGGCCCCTTCCTTGTGACCTCTCACTTAATCAAAGAGTACCCTTTGAAGTGTATGGGCAGGCCTGGTTCTTCCCAGTGTGGTTCCCACCCAGCTTACAGGAATACTGCAATATACAAATCTGGCAGGGGATCTTCCGACCCCTCTCTATTTTTCACCAGGCAGGACTGGGGTCCCAAAATGAAACCCAGGACCCGCTCTGTAATGTACCATGCACAATCACACATACAGCCAGTGCATATATGCAGCATATGCACACTGCACAGTACTGTCTCCTCCATGTACAGTACCACAAAGAGCCACACATACAAACAGCACTTGTATTTAACATGCATGCACTTCCCAGCACTGTATCCTTCATGCACTGTACAACTCATAGGCACACATACACCAAGAGCGTGCAGTTATCATGCATCCTTCATGTATTGTACCACTCACAGGTACACATACATCCAGCCCATGCACCTATCATGTACGCACTGTATAGCACTACATCCTTCACCATGCACACTCTACTCAGTGCTGCATTATCCCTGTATTTTACTCTTTCCATGCACACATACACCCAGTGCAGATACACCACCTCTGAGCTCTGCAGCACTTCACACTAATACGATGTAGGCCAAGAATGAGTTAAGCACGCAGCAGCGGAACTTTAAAAGCGAGTGAGCCTGTAGACCTCACTCCAGTGACACATGTTAACAAGCATTGGCATAGCCAATAGGTCTCGCTTTTGGGACCTTATAAGTATTTAGTTATGCAGCACAATATCCTTGGTGCAACAACATCAACTGTTGCATGGCTAAACACTTATAAGGTCCCAAAGGCTGGACGTATTGGCTATGCCAATGCTTGTTAATGACTTTCTCCTATGACACGCACAACATGCTTTCCTGCAACTGCTTGTTTACAATTTACTACTGACGACGCTTGCTTTCTCCCCTTCGGCTGCCTCCTTCTCCCTCCTGCTTCTTTAATTGATGCTATTTGCCGTCTGCTGCTAGTTTTACATCGACACTGGAACACTTCCACAGTAAATGTAGTTCTCCCCATGTGTTCGTCATGTATTTACATTATGTTTATTTCTTAAAAGTCAGTTTTCCCGAGACTCTAACCCTGTTCCCCAGGTCCAAAGTTTGCAGCTCTAGAAGTTACACCACATCCTCCTTCCTGGTGGCTACACATTTGGATTGGTGTGCCTCTGTGTGTCAGGGGTTTGTGTATGATAGAGCTTCAGTACAACTAAGCATTTCGCCTCGTTCTGTTTTGACCCTTTTGTCGTGTTTTATTTTTGGCAAGATTTATGCCTTTTCACTTCTGCTCGGTGTAGTTCTCTACCCTGCTTTTAGGCAAACCCACATGAAATGTAGTTTTCCCCACGGTCACCTTTTATTTCTCAAGCGAGAGCTTTGCAGCCATTCTGATGTTAACAATGTATTTTAATTTTCTTCTAATGTTGCCACCTAGTGGTCTCCAGATCTCACTGCACATGAATCAGGACTGGCGACAGTAGTTTCCCAAAGGCGAAAGCTTGCCGAACAGAAACTATATGGAAAGAGCCAAATATGCATGCATTATGTTGGAGTAGGCATTTCAAGAAAGGCATAAATCAGCTATATTCACAGATCTGTGTGAAATCCTTCAGAGAACTTCCTATTTTATTTATTTTAGGCACTGTATATAAGGAAAACCTCCACAGAGGTGCAGTGTGGTGCTTTTCTAAGAACATTTAAATTGCAGCAGGAGCATCGGAAGCAAGACGTATGTAGAATTGTATTGTTTGAGGTCCAGTTAAAAAACCAATGGGGACATATAATTGGGGGCACTACTAGACATCTCATTGTACAAGTAATTTTTGCATTCAGCTAGATGGGTATGCTTCCTTTTATATTTAGCAAACTATAAAGGAATGCAAAATCGAAGGCAGGAAGTCGGTTTAAATGCAGGACCTGCACTGTGAGTATACTGAAGAATGGTAGGGCAGAGACTGATTTCTCAAACTGCTGATGCCTGAGATGGACATCAATTTGTAGGTGAGCTAATCTTAGTGGGCAGTGGGTGATACTGACTTCCTCCAGTGACCCCACAGCTAATCGAGCGAGGTAGCACCCATCCAATCTGCCATCTTGTTTGTTGGTTTTTATTGATATGATATACATAACTGGTAAGTGTACTATGGTCCAGTAATGCCATTGAGAGGTTCTGAAAAGACACCACCTTTTACCCCTCCTTGCAGGATTCTTCAATGAAATTGAGGCACAAACATCATTTCCTCCCATCTAAATTGATGAGGAACATCACGTTGATAAACACCAAAGAGGCCAGGATCTACCTTCTATTGACGGTCTCAAGAGCGCTCATTCAAAGTGCACACTGTTGGGTGCAGGTGGCGTTTGATGTCGAATTCGGCTTCCCCTTCTTAAAAGCCACTCTTAAATAGGGATTTCTGTGTTTCGACTTATGAAGCAAACACTAGGAGGGAAAATATTCCAAGTATGTGGTGTCTACGAAAAAAAATAGTCTTAATGAAGGTCTTACATCCGATGTGTGGCCTCGGTGGGATAAGTTGCCTCTGTCCTTGTGTAGGAATCCTTACTAGACAAGGGAAAAGCACACGCCAGAATTTTCAACAAACGCCTACATTCTGACGTCAAAATAATATCCATTGAGTACCATGCCGGTGGATTACTTTTCTTCCACCCTCCACCTCCAGTTGGTCTCTGTGGCTGTTTGTTTTCTCACCTATACGTGTCACCTCATTTTGTTAGTGTTTTTTGCCATTTGTTTACATCTTACGAAATTGCTAGTTTTACTGTTAGTAAATCTGTTTTCTACATGGTCATTTTACCCGCCTCCTAACAAATGCAACTAATATTACATTTCGAAATTTGTTAGCATTTTATAATTATCTTAAGCAGTGCAGTCCAAGAGCATTCTTTTCACAGTGCTTTTGTCAACCATGTTAATTGTGCTCTGAACTCTTTTATGAAGCATTTGTATTTGAATATTGGTCTGCTAAATAAAAATAAAGTTTCAACTTTTTGTTTCTAAATGTAAAATCATAATTTGCAAGTTGGTTTACCTACTTATTTACATGATGCTTCATTTCGCTTTGTTTTGTACCACGATGTTAAGAAAATGGATTCCAAAGGGTGCCCTTTTAATGTTCTTCCGACCAGTTCATTGGTAATATTCAAGGCTTTGAAACAGAGCTCTTTGGGGACTTGAGAAATGAAGGGAGGATGAGCGAAGTTCAGATGGAAAACATCTGCTCACAAGGTCAACAAGAGAGGAGCGGGGGCGAGCGAGCGCGGCAGCCTGGGCTTTGAAAGCTGACCAGACGCTGCGTGTGTCATGGCCTTTTCCCTGCGATTACCCGCACGGCCGGCATGTGTTTCCAATTATCGCGCCCACGTCTGGGCACGATAGTTGGAAACAGATGTCTGCCGTGCAGGTAACCGCAGGGAAAGACCATGACTGCAGGCGTCTGGTCAGCTTTGAAGCCCCTAACTTAAAGTCTCGCAGAGCAGTGCTTGCGCGCTACTCGAGGCTCGACCTAAAAAGGACCTGTTCACTCCTACTGATCACTATATTGTATGCTGTCACAACCGTGCTCATGCTCCTTAACTCCTGGTGAAGGTGGCCTGTGAGGGTCCAACAAGAATATAATCTGTGAGACAGGCCTATGCCATGAGACATACACATGATCCGTTCCTGCCTATGACTTCAAAAATAAGCATTAGGGATCCAGGCTTCAGTACAGTTGGGTACTCGGGGCAATTTTAAATCCAAACAGACTGAATAATAAATATAACTTAAATACTATTTATAAATAAATATATTGTACTGTTGTTGTTGGTTTATGCTGGATGTGAGTTTCATTTAGATTGTTAGGTTGTTAATAGTATTGTTCTTGCTAATCTTTCTAGGTAGTGAAGCAGTTATTTATAATGTGTTTTACTTTGCATTGTAGCATTTCAAAAATTTCTTTGGTCTGTGTGAATATTTTAGCTATCATTTGGGTAAAAAAAAATCTATATAGGGTAGGATGATTTTTTGCCTTATTGGCTTGGAATGTGTTGTGCCATCCTTTTACTGCATGGTTTTTTGGTAATTGGGCCATGGTGCGATCATAAACATTCCACCATGGTATTTGAAACTTGGGTAGACTAGAATGGTGCAGTCTAAAACCCAAGTGTCTTCAAAATAGTCTATTAGGGGACTTGCTATGGGTTTGTTAGTAAGGGGGTTTTATGAGGAGGTTATAGTGCTTAGATACTTCTGTGACTGTTGCATATGCTGGTACATATCCTTGGTCTATTAATGTTTTTATTTCATAGTCAAATTGGCTGTTTGTTGCCTATTCTAAAATGAGTGCAGATTTTGTGAAGTTTGCCAGATGCTTTGGCCGAAATCATAATAGCAACCTTGAATGGCTGAGCTGGGCTACATTTTTAAAATTGTTTGTATATCATTGCTTACTTGAAGTCTAATATGCATTTTTGAGGGTAGTAGTTATTATTACTTATTTGAATTTGACTTAGTTTTTGTTTTTAGCACTTTGCTTGTTGGGAAGCAGAACGTACATTATGGGTGTGTTACTTTTATCATTTTCACCATGTATGGCAACTGAATGGGTACATCTGTGTGAATGGTGCAGGACACAAGTTAACAGTGCCATCTATCACACCTTTGGGTTTGGCTTAGTCTGAGGATGGTATTGTCTGTTGCAAATATTATTTTTGTATGCTTTATTTCGGTACAAAAACACCATAAAAGTGCAAGTGCAATACAATAAAACAAGGTATTCTGAATATACATCTTCATGTCCAACCCCTAGAATACTAAAAAATAGTTATAAGATTCAAGAATTTGTTATGCTATACACTAATTGCCCTGAGTAGTCCTTGTTCACAGGTGCCATTTTTCCCACCATCAATACGATCTCGTCCCAGCGGGCATCATAACAAAGGGAAATCCCATAGAGTGGGGGGTACTTAAAATTAGTGTTCACGCATTACACCAATTTGGATTAGCTAAAACCCGCTAAAAAAATGATCAAAAACTAATTAAAAAGAAATCACAGATAAAAGGCAGTCGACGAATATCCCTTAGTTAATTTCGAAAAGAGGCTTGCGGGCCCACCACATGGAAGTTAAACAAGCATTTGCAATGCAATAGGACTCGCATTTTTGAAACTTTGACCAATTGGTATTGTAAATGACAATGCCTTTTTATTATTGCAGGTTTTTTAAACACATAAATAAAAGGCAATGTCTTTTACAATGCCAATAGCTTAAAATCTCGCAATTGTGAGACCTATTGCATTCCAAATGCTTGTTTTTTTATGTCAGCATGCATTGCAGCGTCTCATTATAGATTTGTGCTATGTTGGTGAAACTTGGTCAAAAGCACATTTACTTTGCAACAGCCACAACCGTTGACATTGTCAGTGCCTTCTTGAAATGTTGCAAAATGAAGAAAAAAAAATGACATGAAGCTGCTGCTGTATCCAAAAAAGTATGTATTGCTTAACAATACGGGAACAGCAGCAGCAGCGGTTCGGTGGCAGGTAAAAGGGGAAGGAGGCGCGTTTTTCTGCGTCATTGTAAACAAACCAGTCCAGTTAGCTGTACATGACATCCCACTGAAAGTGAGCATGTGACGTAAGCACAGCCCCGACCCCTCCGCCAACAAGAAAATTAAATGCATCAAGCTGAAAAAAATACATTTCGGAATAATTAATTGGATACGTGGTGCAGGATCTATTGACAGAACAGCTGAATGCAGGGGTGCGAACGCCATCCACAGGGTGACTGTCTTCCATCACCCTACACTTTCTGTCTCTTTACCTCACTTGCGCTTTCTTTTCATCCCTGCTTTCTCCCTTTGTCACTGTTCTCCTTTCACTTCATCTTCCATTCTCCCCTTTCCACCTCCCTATCGCAGGTGTTGGCTCAACCTCTTGTGATTCTGGTCAAATAACTTAATTTCCCCATGCTCAAAAAACATACTCTTGTGTAATGTAACAGGTTCTCAAGAAAAGCACTCCAGTATGTTCTGGTTGGGTTCCCACTATATAAAACTGCAAAATAAATAAAGCGGGACAATACTAGATAGCACGCTGTTCGAACGTTTTTTATTACTAGTAGTTTGTTTTCACTATTTGAGGTGGTAAAGCCCCTTGTAAAGAATCACATATTTTTATAATCACATGCGGATGTCGGTATTGGAACTTGCTGCCACTGGTCGAATTACTCCACCAATTTATCTGCGACCATGGGCTAAAGCCTGCGTGTCTCCGTGAGCATATTATTTTGCAAATACAACTTCTTGTGATGTTAGATATTGCAAAAATGTATATATTTTCTTATTTGCAAACTCGCAGGCAAAAAGTGGACCGCCCAATAATGATTCCGTTTTGCGGAGGGCAGCCCTTGTTTGGTGGTGTTATTTTACCTGCAGGGGCGCACAAGTTCACAGCCTCATCCGGAGGAGGAGTTCATACTTCACAATGTGCAATGATGACCCTTCTCTTTTAACTAGAAGCTTCCTTTTGTCCGCAAGCGACATGTGTCACCAATCCTAATGTGCTGTGGGTAAATTGTTCAGTTTGGAACCTGAGCATACGCGCACTTCTAATCCCGGCGCAGGCACTTCAAGAAGACGTCTTGTGGTTTCGGGCAAAGCTGTGTGCCTCTGATTGTCTTAGGTGTAATGTGAGTATTGGAACTCATCACCTGCTCCGCGGTGCTCGACGCACAACGCCCTACCCACCCCTCTGTCTTTGCGAGGCTCCTTCTGTTACAACAAGCATTTGCAATGCAATAGGTCCAATTGCATTGCAAATGGTTACGTTTAAAACTGAGTGCGGCGCCGCTTCAAGGACACCGCGCTCGGTTTCTTTCTTTTTTTTTTTTTTAACTTTAACACTGAGCACGGTGTCCTTGAAGCGGGCGCTGCGCTCAGTGTTAAAGTTAAAAAAATATATAAAGAAACCGAGCGCGGTGTCCTTGAAACGGCGCCGTGCTCAGTTTTAAAGTAAACAAAAAACAAACAGAGCGCGGTGTCCCTGAAGTGGACGCCGCGCTAAACATAAATGTAAAATATAAATAAATAAAGTGAGCGCGGTGTCCCTAGCGGGCGCTGCGCTAATTAAAGTAATAAAAAACATACAATTTAGAGCGCATAGCGCTGCAGCCGCCATTGTCCCCATCAGTGTCCATTTTCAAAATAGTGCGTGCTTACCAACTAATTGAAGGAGACCGTGTAATGCGCAAGTAAACGATCCAGTCCTGATGGGCCGTCCCAAAAGGAGACAGGGCGGTAACAAGGAGGGACTAAGAAGCTTCATTATCAATCGGAAGCCAGCGTTTACCATGGACGATGACTCCAGCCAATGAAAAAGATGGGCGGGGCTTCCACCCCACTTCTAAAACATACCCTACACTACAATATGCCTCGCAGAGCGAGCAGCGCATGCGCGCTGCAATGCTAGGCAAGACCTAAAAACGAGACACAGCAAATACAATTGTTTGTATATCATTGCTTACTTGAAGTGTATTATGCATTTTTGAGGGTAGTAGTTATTATTACTTATTTTAATTTGACTTAGTTTTTGTTTTTAGCACTTTGCTTGTTGGGAAGCAGAGCGTAAAATATGGGTGTGTTACTTTTATCATTTTCACCATGTATGGATGCTGAATGGATATATATCTGTGTGAATGGTGCAGGACACAAGTTAACAGTGCCATCTATCACAACTTTGGGTTTGGCTTAGTCTGAGAATGTTATTGTCTGTTGCAAATATTATTTCTTCAGTGTGTGTAGTTGTTTTCAGGAATGTCTGTGTTTTGGGGGGCTGCTTATGCTCAACTGAGGGAGAATGACCTTTGCCAGGCCGAGTGCTGGTAAGGAAGGCTCCTGTTACATCTGGGTGAAAGGAGGAGGCCACCAAAGCTGACCCTTTAATCATCGTGCTCGTGGGGGAGAGCTGAGGGTGCTATTACTGCCGCTGGTCTCATAATCCTTCAGGCCAAGAGCAGCTGTGCTGAATTTCCTTGATGCTTGAAACACGTGCTGCAGTCCTGCGGCATGGGACGTACGCGGGACATGCCCAGGCAAAGCCCAGGCCAAGGGCGGGGTCCATCTTGTCCCGTCAGTGTCCAGAATAGGCTGGGCTGGGCCACCACCCTTGGCCTGAAGAACGGGACAAGCTTACTTGTCACCAGAAAAGTATGGGTAAGCGCAAGGCTAATACTACTGTCTTGGATCATAAAGACAAACAGGGGGCTGGTACAATCACTAGTTACTTAACTACGGCCATGACTGCAATAAACCTTGAAATAGAGTCTGTGGAGGAAAGGGTGGGAGCTACCAGGAAATCTCTATCTTCTGTGTCTATAGCGGAGCAGACTTTGTCCTCGGGGAAATCAGATGTTGGTGGGGGCTTCTCACATTTGACGTGAAGGACTCTGGGAAGACTAGTAGTAATACTAGAGGCTCATCGAAATGGTGTGTCTTTATACGGGAGTTAGATATTTCTGTAGCTTCAAAAGTGCAACATCCGGTACATACGAATGGATGTGGGGGTGGGGGGGTAAGAAAAATGGAAGGAAGTGCCCCATACCAGCTCATTTTGTATTTAGAAGTAGGGGCTCTGACCCCAAGAGCCAATTAACAAAGACTGTGACAGATGAGCTAGGTGTAGCCTGCCGTTGGGGGGATTTCTGAATTTTGGAAGACATTTTTATAAAGTTGCTGGCCCTCGTGATCTCTGCACTCCAGAGCATTTCTAGATCTTTGAAGGAGTTGACCACATACACCCAAATAATTTCAAATGACTATGTGACGAGGAAGGGGGGAATATTTGAGAGTATATCTAACAAAACAACTGCAAGTATGATAGTGGATAAAAGGGAGGGACCAAATGGAAGGGGCAAGACCAGCTCAGGTGCCTATAGCTCAGCCTTCTCAAACAAGGATTATGCAACTTCCTAGAAAGGAGCTCCTGCCTACAATGCTGAAAACTGCCCCTCCTGTAAGCCGTGTTGGTGGAAATCTCCAGGATCTTCGACTCCGCCTGGAGTGTACTCGGCATGTAATTGTTTTAAAGAATGTTCCACCCTTTGCCTCTGTGCAACGGGAATCTTACTATCAATTAAAAAATAAGGTAGTCCACTGGATAAATAATACTTCTGGGCGAATTAGTTGCGCTACTCTTGCAGATGGAATAATTGTCCACAGGGTGCAGTGGTTGGGCAAATCTCCGAAAACGGATCCACTGGTGACTGTAATGTAATTCATTTCCAACACCTAAACCTTGTGAAATTTTCTTGAAAGAGGTTGGCAATCCCTGTGGGATCACTGAAATAATTTGTCTAGTCCCACTTGGCTATTTCCATAAGCCCTATGGTGAGTGCACTAAGGGGCATAATTGGGACTACTCTATCACCACTCAGAACCGCTTTTTCTGTACTAGAGGAGGTTGAGTGACTTACCAAGGTGAATAAGACTTGCTCCCGCCGGGACCTCAGTGGGGGTAATATAGTATCTGAGACAGCTACAATTGGAAATGATGAATGTGTTACTTCCCTGAATAATACTTTGAGCTTGACCCAATCGCCTATTGTACTTAACAATGGAAACAAGGGATTGGCTCCAGACAAGTCATGATCACCCCAAAATAGCCCATTGGTGACTCCTATAGTGATGAACTATATTGGGTCTACCTATTCTTTTTTTAACGGGCAGAAAAATGCTATCTTTCTGTCTGGGAGGGAGGGGAGAGTGGAGGCTAAACCACCTGGGGTGTCTGTGTTCCTGAGATTTCAGTACTTTCCTGGAACATTGCAGGTGTGCGTGACAAATTGACTGATAGTAATTGGTTGAAATTAATATCCACTCACTAAATTATGGGCCTCATTTATGAGGCCCCATGCGCCGTCGCAACGTTACTTTTTGTGACGTTCCATGGCGCAGGAGCCTGCACCGTATTTACGAGGCAGCACTAAACCACTTTTTTGGCTTAATGCTGCCTCGTAAATATTGGCCCTTTAACGCAGTTTTCTGCGTTAAAGGGTCGTGCAGTGGGTGTTGCTGGGGGTGTTCTCAGCAACATCCATGGCATTTTGACACTGCCAAAGATTTATGAGAAATCACAAATCTAAGGCAGCACCAAAAACTTACGCCTCCCCTGGG
Source organism: Calotriton arnoldi (assembly GCA_963921515.1). Lineage (NCBI taxonomy): Eukaryota > Metazoa > Chordata > Amphibia > Caudata > Salamandridae > Calotriton > Calotriton arnoldi. The sequence goes on from CAWUFW010020142.1 coordinate 54,336, forward strand.
GAGGCGTAAGGGAGGCAGAACGAGGAGAAATATCTTTATTTCTCCTCGTTTTTCCTTTTTTTGCATTCTGCAGCGCACATAGAAAAAGGAAAAAACCTCTTGTGATTGGTTTCGTGCATCAAGGTTTCCCTTCCTGCACAAAAACAATCATCCCCTCAACGCAGGCACCCTTGCACCATGGTTCAAAGGTGCCTTCGTTGGCTCAAAGCAGCCTATTGTGCGCCGGCGCAGGGGAAAAGGACAGGAATGTGCCGTATCTCATAGATACAGCGCATTCCTGCCCTTTTCTTTTGCCGTAGGGCAGCGCAGCAGGAAGGCCTGCTGTGCTGCCATATGGCAAAAACACATAAATGAGGCCCTATATGCTTACAGGAGACCTGGGCTCAGACTGCGATATATGTAAATGTTTTTTTCTCAGTCTCCATGCCAGCTATTTCATCTCCTTCAGGGCACCATAAGGGAGGCTTACTTACCTACTTTGGCAGCAAAAGTAGTGAGGTCTTGGTTAGACTCCCTTTTTTTAAAATAATCTTTATCTCTTTGCCTAGTGTACCTCTGGTAATACTTATTAAGTTTTATCATAATAATTTTAGCAGCAGTAATACCCAAACTATCGACTCTTTAGCACATGAGTTAGTGTTACAACAACTTTGATGGAGGATTATGTAAGCATTTGGGGGGGAGGGATTTTAATCTTAGATTGTGCTCTATTGTTGATGATAAAGTTTGTGGTATTCCTGATGAAGGTCAGTCTGAGCTCCTGCATTTTGCCCATAATCCGTGTGGAGATAAGCTGAATAGGCTGTTGACCATGTATGATCTGATGTTCACTCAGGATTTGATTGTATGCAAACCTTTGCATCAGTTGACATTCACGGGTACGGGTAAGGGTTTAATAATTGATTTTATAGGACTGTCTAAATTATGGTCCACAAAGGTATGTATCTTCCACATTCAAAGCTGTGCCCTAAGTGACCAAAATCCATTAATTCTTAGCTTGATTTTAGGAATGAACCAAGCTCCTCACAATAAAATGATCTGTCGTATAAAGCATTCAAGAAATGGGTGGATCAGGCAGAAATGGGGAGACGTTGAGCCGAATAAGTTTATGGTAGATCTAGTTGGCAATTGTATGTTCCAGTTTCAGATTTGCCTGAGCGATACATCTGACTCTGAGGCAGTTTTGGGGGCCTTTGCAGAAATCTGTTGCCAGGCCTGAGACCAATTGACCATACCAGAAACGTAGTCACTTACAAAAACAAACTACGTGGTTCTACAAATCATGTTCAAAAACATATTGAAAGTTACCCCGAGGGTCCCAGCAGATATAAAGAAATGTGGGACGCTTTATAAAACAGCTATTTCACCTAGAAAAACTTAAATTAGAGATAAGGCGTGGCAACAGTTGGTTAGTGACTCCTCCAGAAATGATGTGAAGCAATTCTGGAGGATAGTGAATGCCTCTTTTTTGTCAAACTGTCCCAGGGATGACACCGAAGCAACTATTTTAGAACATGATTGGGTTGAATATTTTAAGAAGTTGTATGATTCCAGTAAACAAATACCTAGGGATGGCTGCATTCTGGATGATGTAGGGAGTTGAGTAAATTCAGACCATTTTATAATCTCGCTTTGGGATGTTATCTCTGTGGTAAATAGATTGAGTGTTTCAAAGCACCTGGAATTGGAATGGATGGAGTACCTGTTGATCTTTTTAAGGGTAACCTGGCACTGTCGGCCCCTGTCTTGGCGAATGTGCTCAGGAGTGCGATTAACGACACTCCCCCTAAGTTGTGGTCGCAGGCGACAATTGTCCCTATTTTTGAAAAAGGGGATAGGAGCAACCCTCACTGTTATCGACCCATATTGTTATTAGATTTGACCACAAAGATACTGGGTAGAGTTCTGCTGGATCACTTAGAGATGTTGGCAATGGAAAATCAGATTCTCTCCCCAGTGCATTATGGTTTTAGGCAAGCTTTAGGATTGGTAGGCCAGTGTCTGAATCTTCACTTGACCATTAGTGAGTACGCGACCGCCAGAGAGAGCTGTCTTTTCAAGGCTTTCATGGACTTAAGTGAAGCATTTGACAATGTCTTGAGCGGGAAATTGTGGATTATAATATTGAGAAAGGGGCCAACCCAAAAATTGTTCACCTTTTGTCTTAATTGCACACTGATGTGGAAGGTAGGATTAGATTTGGTCCACAAGAGTAGTGCACCACATATATTAAGCTACAAAAAGGAGTTAGGCAGGGGTGTGTGTTGGCTCCCTTCCTTTTTAGTTTTTATATTAATGAGTTAGAAAATGAATTGATTCTAGTGAACGCAGACCCCCCAAGGATAGGGATTTGGTACCTACAGTTTTTAATGTATGCAGATGACTGTGTACTTATGGCTCAAACGGGGAGAGGACTTCATAAATTATTGGACCGTTTTGTGGGTTTTATGTATGACTTAGGGTTGTCAACAAATAAAACTAAATCATATACTATGATATGATGACGGCCGCATATTCGAATATCCCCTTTTCATATTGGTGAAACTGCTCTTAAAATTGTTCCTAATTTTACATATTAAGGGATCCCATTTGATTATCAGAGTACATGGGTGCATCTGAAAAGTGTAAGGGCTACTCAGCTGAAGCAGGCTATTGTAGCCCTTTTTAAATTTGACTCCGGGTTAGGGGCCATGCCACTGGATGCAGCACTTACTATTTATAGAGCAAGATCTATGGCAATTGCAACCTACAGTTCTGGTGTATGGGGATATACAGATCACATAGTATTGCAAACAAGCGAAAACAAATTCTTGCTTAGATTGTTTCACTTCCCTGTAGTACCCCATTGTCGATAATGCATAAGAAGGTAGGATTGCAGTATATTGGGGTTATCATAAGAACAGCACCTATTTTGCCCAGGCTTTCTATAAGGTCAAGTTCTGAGGTAGTACTGACACAGTCAGTAATTAATGACTGCTTAAAACGTTTGAAGGCCTACTAGATCAAATGGCTAAATTACTTAAAGGATGAATTACACACAATTGGTAGTCCAAAGCTTTTTAGCGGCCCACTGCCGATTAATGTCCATTTCAGATTATTGATAAAAAACAAACTGTTGGACCATATTGCAGAGAAGAGGTAGGAGGGGGAGCAAAAGAAGTGTAGGGTGGTGACCTACCTACCATTGTGTACCACATCAGGTATTGAGACATATTTGTTGAGGGTCCCTCGTTATCAGAGATTTTCTCCCTTGAGATTCAGATTAGGCTTGGCCCATATTTTGGTGTCATACCCCTCTAATGTTTCCTCTGAGAAGGAGCTGGATCATGCTCATGTAACGCGACTGCTCCCCAATCCTATTTGCATTTGTTTTTCTTCTGTGAGCTCTACAAAGAACAGAGAAAATGGCATTTAAAGCCACTTCTGAAAATGTTGAATATTAGAAAATGTAAAGAGGCCTTAGAGTGTCTACAACTGCTCCAGACAGAGCACGTATGGATGTATAACTGTGTATAGATTCCTTGTCCATGTTATAAAGAACAGAAAAATAGTGGGGAAGTAATGATGTGTTTTGTCAAGAATTGTGGACAAAGTTTTGTTGAATGGATTGCCTTCTCCTAATAGTTCATTGATCTAAATTGCACGGAGGTACTTCAATTGATTCAAAATTGCACTGAGGTATTTTAACAGATTTGTATGATAAAATGATTTTATTGTACACATATTTGTGTGATTATCAGAAGTTTTAAATATTTTTGTATACTTTTAAGGTTGTTTTAAACCAAATAAAGTATTTAAGTGTGTCTGTGTTTTGGAATCGCCTGAGGGAATCAGAGGTTTCTCTTTTGGCCTTTTTGGTTTATACTAGTAATCTTCGTAAAAAGATGATTCCTGACATTTGCCCTGTGGTGTGCTCAGGAACTTTTGGGATTATATTTTTTAAGATTCTTTCTGTGGGTTTCTGGGAGCTAGTGCTTGCTTCTCTCAGGTCTTGCAACACATTTTACTTCTCTCTCTGTTATATTTGGGGTGTGTTTGTGCTCTCTAACATTAATTACAATGTCATTTCCAGTTATAGTCCTCCCATTCCAAGCACTGCATAGTGTTTAGTACATTTCCAATGTATATCTCAATGTTTGTGCTGTCCTGGAAGTATGTATTTCCCATGTGTGATAATAATTTTTTGCCTTTCTTGGAGGTGATTCTGACATTGTATCTGCAAATTATAGAAGTACATATTTATTACTGTATGTTTAAAAAATTGTAACTTACGGTTAGCTTTTTTAATATGCAATTCCACTGTTCACATTTTATATGTACGTAGTTGCTGTCCTTTTAAAGGTCTGCTTTGTTTCTCTTCTGTTAAGTTCAGTTGAGGTGCGGGCCAGGTGGTGCTTTTTTTCTCTCGTGGATAGAGAAGTTTTGTTTTTATTTTACTTTTAAAACAATAGTCATGTTAATTTTCGAGCTGTTTGGTTGTTATTTCTTTTAAAAAATATTTAGGGGTTGAGTTTTTAATATTTAATTATATTTACATACTTTTTCAGTTTTTCATTGAGTTTGACATTTGTGAAGTTGGTGTTTTTGGTGAGCAGAACAGGTTTTGTAATATTGAATGGGAGCTAAAGTTTGGAGATATAAAGAAAAAGGTTTACTTTAATGGTTTAGTTTAGGTTAAGCATTAGGCCTGGGTTAATGTTTAGTTAATTTTTTTTATTACTTACTTTTTTATGTAAATGGTTGGGTTTGTGCGTGATAGCTCTGGAATTTTAATGCAGAATCTGGTAGAGTATCAGTTTTGGCTAGGTTAGCATTTTTGCTGCAAGGTTTAGGTGTTTGTTCTGCTCTTTTATAGTATTTTAGTTAGTTTAAGAGTTTTGTTGGTTACTTTATTTGTTTACATTTAATTTTATTGGTTACTTTAGAATTTTTGGTAGTTTGTTCCTTATTTGGTGGATGCTAATTAAGAATTATGTTTAACTGAAACATATATTTCTGAGTTTTAATATTATTTAGTTTAAGTGTATATCATTTTATATTATACTTTTTTTGGTAATGTTTTTGAATATATTTCAGTTTATTAGTTTTAGTATGATATTATTTTGATGTGTTCAATTGGTTAAAAATGTAGACTATTTCTTTCAATGCTTTAGTCAGTAATTATTGTTTAAAATATAATGTATAACATTTTATTTTGTGCTTATTTTGTTAATGTAATATTTTTAATTGTTTTGTTTGTGTTAAGTTAATTTATGGACTTTTAACAGTAATTAGTAATTTAAAATTAATTGGTTTCATTTGTACATTTAATTAAACAATATTTTTAAATCAATGTTTTCAACTTTTTATATTAGTATATAGTTAATGTTTCAACAATATTTTGTTAAATTTTTGTATTTTTTGTTTGTGTATAGGGTGACGATATTTTGGTGAACAGCATTTTTGTGATAATGTAGTAAGTCAATATTTTGGTGGTTGGTATTTTATATAACTCGCCGTATCACCCCTATCGAGAAGGATGTCCTCTCTACCGTGCATCTACTAAATGGGATGCCTCTTTGAAACAGAACAAATGTGGTGCCAGCGAAGAATTGTCCCCCATACTCTCCACAACTTTAATATTTCTCTGTTTCATGTGTGACTAGGTACGACAACCTATGTTTTATATTTTGCATAATGGGACTTGTAGTACAGTTCGCATAGGATTAATTAGTACTGCAAGACCCAGACTGCTTAGTAAAATAAAAATGTGAATGACTTAGCTATTCATGCAGGAACCTTGATAATGTGCCAGATATGACTCAATCTTTCTATAACTAAAGCTACAACCATTCATTTATCTCTGTACCAAACTAATAGCTGCATTGCTTGCTCCACATGCCTATCTTTCAATCACAAACAACACCAATGACCAGTATACACCTATTCTAACAAGAAAGATGTGTTTTTTATGACAAACGTACTTAAAAATATGAAAATATGTGCAGCCGTGTGTTTCCAGTGGATTCAAAAATACCCTTGACATGTATACCAGTAAACTTCAATTTGCTGATGTTTATTTATTTAATTTCATAGGCCCTGTGATGTTCTCCCATACCCTATTTGCCACAAGAATGACTTCTGCTCCTAGTAGTGCTATCACACCAGAACTGGCACCGCACACTGGATGGATGGTAGAGACTGTTAAGTTCTTCATCAGCTCTATGATAAGCCTCTAATATACTGACTTTATTCCTGACATGGTGGCTGTTTGTATTTTATCACACATCCCAGTTGTCAACAAGCTCAATACGCAGACTGTTGTTTCACTTATTAGTGTTGCTTTTCCATTTGTATATCGATTTTGTCAATGTAATGGTAAGAATGTATTGTATGTTTGGCTTTATTCAAGGTATTGATTCGTAATACTATTTGGTGAGACATTCAAAATGATCAGTTCAAATTTGTACGTAGAATCTTCTTGTTTGATTTGCAATGACTGAGACCTCTATGTATGTCTCTGTTTCCTGTCAGCCTCCGTGATAAAACAGCACTTGGTGTCAACCTTGAGAGAATGATCAGCTAGGACATTAGAGGGCATCCTGGCCGCCATAATTAGGCCCGCTATCATTTTTCCATTAGGTATGTCCAAGAACTTGTGATTTTACCTTCGACATCTCACATTGTACGCAATCCCTAACTCCCAGGTCTATCATTAGAAAGTATAATAACAAGAGGAGGCAAGATGGCCGCCGTGAGGCTATAGTGAGCAGTAGCAGCCGTCGCTCTCCCCCCTCCCTAATGTAATAGATGAAATGCCACATTGCACTTACCTACTGGAACAGCTGATCTGTCGGGTGGCGGATTGCAACGGTCGGCGGTGGAATCAGGAGCTGACAGCGAGGAGGACACTGACACTGACGCGAGATATCAGCCGTTCAATCCATGTTCTGTGCCGCTGTCTGATCTTCGGCAAAAGTATGGCACCACGGCTGAATAAGCCCTTGAAGGAATCGAAGGAGATACAGAAGGAGACAGCGGCTCCAGCATCTTTGGCCGCCGTGCGAGGCTCAGTACAGCCCAGACGTGTGCAGTCAAAGAAAGCAGATGGGCCCAGCGGCAGCAGCGGTAGAGGAGGCACGCAGAAGGAGGACATCGAAGGAGGGAGTAACGCTCGGGTGAGCACCCTCCGACAACCTACTTTGACGGAGACCTTCCAGGCGGCAATTCCAGTGAGCATTGCGGGTGTCAGAATTCTCTCACAGGCTGAGATCAGTGCCGGCAAAGCTCCAGCGGCCATGAGCTTCCACACGGAGGATACAATGTTGCAGCCTCTCTCTAGACCGGGTGACAGGCAAGAGGAGCCGAGTGTGGAGAAAGCAGATGGGCTGAATGTCCCGAGTGGCAGGGACATGGCAGGCCAGCAGGTAACCACAGGCAGCACATCAAGTAGTGAAATACCTACAAATGAAATATCGCAAATGCTGGGTAACAATGGGGAAATTAAGAAAAGTGGTATAAACGGCAAATTTGGTAATGACACGGAAGTGACACCTAAACATACAGAGCTGCTCCCAGGGAAAGCAGCGGAGGTAGCACCGGGGGCTCACCGCGCCAAAACGATTGCTGGTTCCCCAGAAGGAGAATGTTTTTTCTCACTTAATGATGATACTGACTTATCACTCTCCAGCGACGGTAATTTCTCTGATGGGTCTGATTCAGCTGGGACCTCTTCAGCGCAGAGAGCAACAAGGGCTACCGTGCATAAATGTAGATCTAAAACTAAATCTAAAGGAAGCCCAGCTATAACAGATACAGCAACAGCTCGTAAGCTTACCTGGGATTACTCAGCCACCACTCAGCTTTATCAGGACGATGGAGCAATGCCTGAAACTAGAGGCACACAAGCCCCATTGAAATTGCCATGGCCCCGGTCCCTCTATGGATCTAGTATATGCTACACTAAAGCAGATGCAGGGGAGGCCAGATTGGAGAGCCGCAGGGCGCAGCAGGCAACTAAAAACTGCAGGGCTCACTGCGCAAGGTTAATAAACTATATGAGGATATGGCAGATAGGGTCACCCATGTTGAAGAAAGGACTGGCAGACTAGAGGACGAGGTTAAGGAATGGCAGTTCTTCAAGGAATCCCAGGAGAAATTAAATGAGGATCTACAGTGGAAGCTCGAAGATTTCGAGAACAGGCAAAGAAGGAATAACATTAGACTTTTGGGATTGGCAGAAAACATCGAGGGAGGAGACGCAAGGGCGTTCATAGTGACCCTCCTGAAGGGGGCATTTCCTGATCTGGCTTCGTGGAACTGGGACGCCGAGGTCCAGAGGGCACATTGGTTCCCTCTGACCCTAAAGAGAGGTGGATCAGCCGGCCAAGGGGAGCGGCCTAGGGCTGTCCTAGTGTACGTCGGCAACTACCTTCTTAGACAGGCTATTATTGATAAAGCAAGACCAGATGCCAGACGTACATTCGAGGGTCATACATTTTTTGCCCGCCCTGACTTTTGTCACGCTACGGTTGAGAGGAGATGGAGGCTTCGGCAGCTGATAAACCCCTTTCAGGGAACTGGCAGTGAGGCCTACTTACTGTATCCGGCTCGGCTAAAAGTTATATCCAATGGTCATGTCCGAATGTTTTTTTCTGAGATCAAGGCTCAAGCCTTTTTGGTTGAGCTGCAGAACCAAAAGGGGCGGGCGGAGGTGTGTGACTCGTAGCTGTTTAAGCTGTAGTCTGACTCAACTTCTGAGGGTAGCTATAGCAACAGGATTCCTCCGTTGGCTATACCCATTGAGGTGGTTTAATGTAAAAATGTACTATGTATATTGTAGGCGGAAATACAGTTTTTTTTTTTTTTAATAAGCTGGGTTAGTTTTCACATTGAACACAGTGGCATTTCAAGGGAGAACGGGGGGAGGGGTGGCCGCAATGCAAGCTATGGGTTCCGGCTGCCACACATAGGTCATGCTTGACCTATTTGCCCGTGAGGGGGGAAGGGGGTGGGACGGGGGGTGGTCTTGAGGGGTGGGGGGGGTGGGGTTGTAGGGGGGGTGAGGGCATGGCACAGCACAGCATGGTATCTGAGACATATGGTCAAACACACGAAGAGCAACAAGACACTGGAAAGGGGAAAGCTAGGAATTAAAATAAAAATCTCAAAGATGAATTTAAGGGATAATTGGGCCGGCCTGCAGTTTGATGTTCATTAATGGGTTTACGAATAGCCTCAATTAATGTCTGTGGCTTAAACGATCAGGCCAAAAGGCAGCGGGTGGCAGCGATACTGAGAACAATGCGTTTAGATCTTCTATGTCTTCAAGAGACTCATATAGAGGGCACAAGAGGTAGTCTCATGGAACAGCTTGGTTTTCACCTCATCGCACACACTAGGCAAGGTACCAAGACTGGAGGGGTTGCCATACTCTCTAGACGTAGCGATATAATAGTTAGGAGGAAGCTAGAGGATAAATGGGGTAGATGGGTGCTAGTGGAGTGTACAATATTGGGTGAGACGCTTACTATCTGTTCTGTGTATGGCTCGACTGAGGATGACCCCGATATCTTTGAATTTTTAGACCTAGAACTAGCCTCCTGGCCTGTACCAGTTATTATGTGCGGAGATTTTAATATAAACGGACTGGGTGGACTATGGACTGAGACTGGGGATAGGTATGCGGGCCGGAAGAAAAAGGTGTTTCGCGCAATCTCCAGCCTAGCCCGGAATAACCTATTGGTTGATTTGTGGGCCAGATTAAAGCCTGATGATCCTGGCAACACATATTATTCGGCTCCACACAAGTTGGTTGTTAGACTCGACTACTTTTTTATTTCTAACCAATTAGTCCCCCGGTGTCAGATTGAGAAACTCCCCCGGATTATCTCAGATCACGACCCATTAGTGTTAACAATGGATATTCCAATGGGGGGGAGACCAGAGCGGATATGGACTTTTGAGAGAGGGCTCCTGAAAGATCCCGGATACCTAATTCACATGAAGGAATGGATTATGGGTTTTATGGATATTAACAGAAACAGCGCTAGCCCAGGGGTAGTCTGGGATGCACTTAAAGCTGGGGTGCGAGGTGAGGCAGCTTAGTTATAGTTTGCATAGACAGAAGCGAGAGGCACTGCTTGAGAAGCAGATGTGTAAGGTAATAACGGAAATAGAAGAGGAGCTGAATGTGGCGATCGCTTCGGGTGCACCACTCGATACTATTCTGCTTAGATTGGCCTTAGCCAAATCCGAAGCTCAGGACTGCATTGCTTCTAAGGCAGCAGCAACTTTTCTCGTAAGAAAGGAGCAATGCTATGAGTTTAGTGAGCGGGTCGGGCACACATTAGCTGTGCGCATAAGGCAGAAAGATGCAGTTGGAGAGATTAGGGAAATAATGGACGAATGTGGGATTATAGTCAGTGATTCAATAGGGATCCGAGAGATATTCAGGCACTTTTATGCCAAATTATATAATGAAGAACAGGCGCAGGATCCCCTCCTAGTACAAAAGTATCTTAATGAAATTCTAGTACATCCAATTGCCGACAAGGATAGGGAGGCATTGGAAGCTCCACTGACAGCAGAAGAGATCTATGCCGCTTTAGGCAGCCTCCCCTCGGGCAAGGCAGCAGGGCCCGACCAGATACCGCTAGAATTTTATAAAACCTTTCTAGAAGTAATCGGACCCGATCTTGTGGAGATAATATCTCAAGCCCAATTAGGTAGCTCTGTTCCAGCAACATGGGCCGGTGCAGATATTGTAGTCTTTTTGAAAAAGGGGAAACCATCCAGAGAACCAGGGTCATATAGGCCAATAACACTTATGAACTGTGATGCTAAAATCTTCTCTAAAACTTTGGCGACCAGGTTAAGCAATATAATTAGTAAGATGGTTAACTCAGCATGGTTTTATTCCAGGGAGAGGCACAACGCAGCATGTTCGCCGGGTTATAACCCTGTTTGACGCGGCGGAAGTCTCAGGGGACCCCATGGCGGTTATGCTAATGGACGCCGAAAAGGCATTTGACCGGGTCTCCTGGGGCTACCTCTGGGCGGCTATGAAGCACTATGGTATCGGGGGAGGCTTCGTCAGTGCAGTTCAGGCTCTATATAAAGATCCAACAGCTCGACTCAAAGTGAATGGGGGCTATACAGCATCACTTGCAATTAAGCGTGGTACACGGCAGGGTTGCCCGTGTTCACCATTGCTTTTTGCGATATATATTGATCCTCTTATTCGGAGATTGGAGGCAAATGAAGGCATTATCCCTATGAGATTTCACGGTTTGGAATATAAAACCCTGGCATATGCAGATGACATTGCGTTGGTTACCCCTAGCCCAGCGGATGCTTTGATTGTAATGGAGACAGAAGCCCAAGAGTTCGGTCAGGTATCAGGGTACGTTTTAAATAAATCTAAGACTCAAATAATTAAGAACGCGGGGGTGGTGTGTGATGATGTACGGGTAACAGACTCTGCTGTTTATCTGGGGATAAGGGTCTCAGCAGACTTGGGGAAGGTCGTAGAAAGAAACATCGGGCCAATAATCAGTAAGGCGAAGAAGGACTTTGATAGAACACATAACCTGCATCTGTCACTAGTGGGGCGGTGTAACGTGGTGAAGATGATCTTTCTGCCAAAAATTCTGTATTTATTTAGGGCTATTCCGCTCGAATTCGAGAAAAAATGGTTCACGGCACTGGAGTATATGGTTAATAGATTTATCTGGGCACATGGGAAGACCAGGAGGGCACTGCGGTATATGTCTTTGCCAAGGGAAAGAGGTGGATGGGCTGTTCCTGATTTTAAAATGTATTATTGGGCGGCAGTTTTTCAGTATATGTGTGGGTTAATTGGGGGAGATGTGACTGGACCTCGGGTCAGGCCGGACCCAACTGAAACATATGCAATTTTGCTCGGAGAAGATGTTCAGAATTGTTTTTTGAAATTCACTGAGCCTAGCTACTTTAAGAGAACTAGGTTCAAGACCCTGATGGCTGCATACAAAATCTGGACAGTATTCCGTAAAAAACTGGCCTTGGCCGGTTAAATGGCTATACGCAGCTTTTCCGAAACCCCACCCTCCCTGGCGAAATCTTTTCAGACTCCACAATGGCGGAATGGGAAGGGTGTGGGATCCGGAGACTGGGAGATTTAATGGGGCCCTATGGAATTCGGCAGTTTGTAGATATACAGAATAGCTTTGGTATCAACAAAAGAAACTTTTTTAAATATCTTCAAATTCGTAGTTTTATAGGTAGGAAAAAGGGGGGGCCTTGTGGGTTCAGTGATAACAAAATTATGGAGGTAATCAGAGGAGGGGAAGACTGTACTATTCGTAGGATATACGCTGAACTTTCCATATTTAAACAGGATGATCTTGGAAAATATGAGAAGAAATGGGCAGATAAACTTGGCATATATAAGGATAGCTTTAAGGTCTCTTTAGAGCTAGGCCAAACTCTTCTTTGTTCCGCAGGGCTTCAAGCTCAACAGTATAAAACAATTTTCTCCTTATATTATACACCTGCACGGATTGCACAATGGGGGGGGCAGACAGGAATTCGGTGCCCTCGGTGTGACGGCACGGACGCGGAGATAATTCACATGTTTGCGTCATGCCCTCAATTGCGAACCCTGAGGAATAAGATAGAAGTGTTTCTTGACAAAACATTAGATATCAGAGTCTGTCTCACCCCATCTATAATCTTGTTGGGGATTAGTAATGAGGACAGGTCAGACCCACCTGAAAGCTTGATTTTTGTGGCTATGTCAGTAATGCGAATCTGCATAGCTACAGCCTGGCTTGATAAGGCACCACCAACGTTTCAGCAGTGGCTCGCCAGGTTGCTGTCTATATTTAATCTTGAAAAGGGAATCTACGAGAGAAAGGGTAAAAAGGGCAGATTGCTCGGTAAACGGATCTGGGGCCCCATTTATAGGTGGAAGGGAAGTCAATCATAAATGATAGCTTGCCGCGGATAGCATGGACGGCACTGGTTTTGTGGTCTTTTTTTTTTTTTTTTTTTCCTCTCCCTCCGGCTGCTTAATGAACCGGTAATGATGTATTAGTGATGTTAGGTATGTTGCTTATTGGGTCTGAATCTTTTTGTATGACCACTTATATCGGTTGTTGTATTATAAGTTTGTATATTACTCAGATAATTTCTGTATGTTTATTTTGGATAAGCTGCTGTGCTATAATAAAAAAATTAATAAAAAAAAAAAAAAAAAGAAAGAAAGTATAATAACATGTCTGAAATCATGCCAATTGTGTTGCCAAAGCTCCTATTTATGCTTCTGTAATATATATGCTTTGTGTTCCTGAAGAAAGATTGAGATTGACTATATAAAAATTACACCTACATCCTCTATTTCTCCAGTGTACCTATAACCACCCAAGTTCAGCAGCTGGCTTTAAGGTGGATCTTCCAAACACCCAGCTCTGTGACTGGTGCTGGTAAGTTTAGATTCTAAAGATGCATTCATCAATTCATGGTTCAAACCTTTTTACCATGTGTTAACTTAGTCTAACATGTTTATAATTGTAATTGTTATTTTCCAGGAACATGTTTATTAATGTAATTTGTTGAGTAATAGCATTGAACCTGGAATGTGAAAAACTTCATTTGTCTTCTTCTTCCAGTTACTGGGGACAAAACAATATCTGTGGCAGTACTGCTCAAGAAGAAAAGGAGGCTGATGGTGAGCAGGAGCTGGTCGAGAAGGAGGACATAGATGAAGACGAGGGCATGATGCCCCAACAGCCCAAAAAATGAAGGCCACTTCACAGCCGGGCAGCAGTTGTCTTCCTACATCCGTTCTGAGGATTGCTAGTCCCTAGTCATTAGCCAAGTAGCCACAGAGGCTTCTTTGGTCTATGCAAAAGTCAACTTCACACAGCCCTTACATCACAGGTCTCTGTGTACAATCTTCTACACAGTCCTTACATTAGGGCGCATCTACAGTCTGTCTTCTCACAATCATCTGAAGGCGAGAACATCCCTGGTGAGTAGCAAGTATCCCCTGTTCATGAATCTCTTCCCCCCTTCCTCCCAAGTGCTACAAATCTTTGTGCTTGTCAACCTGCTTGTAATTTGAGATGCCCATACATGCAGGGGGATAGGATTGAATGAACTCAAGTCAGCCACTTCTAGTATCAATTTTTGTAGCAACAAACAGATGTACAGCAGGATCTTTGTGGGTTGGGGGCTACTCTGCATGAAATTTCAGAATCACTTAAAGGACTTCCTCAGATGACTGGCAGGCAAACCCGTGCCTTGGATAATGTTGCAAAATATTACCAAGACACAACAAAGAAGCACCAGAAACAGCTAAGAATTTATAGGTAAGAGAGTGCAAGACACAGTGCCTTGGCTAATAGGAGGAAAGTGGCAATAGTAAAAAAATGCCAATGCCTATCTTCACGGCCAATGTATGGAGGGGATTATACACAGACACAGGCACCCCTACCAGCCCCTCAACCTGCTTCCCCACTACTCCCCTAAGCCCCACATGCACCCCCTGCTCCACCACCAGCTCCAACTGAAGTAACACATGCATAACCACCCAGAAGGCATTCACAGTCACAAAGATTCTCACCACTAGCATAGTGTAGGCGGAATAGCAAGAGAAATCCTCCATAATAAGTGTCTTCACATATTTTACTCACTATGGGGCATATTATCAAAAAACGGCGTTAAAATTATCGCCGGTTTAGCGGCAGAAAACTGCCGCTAAAGCGGCGATAATGGGCTTGATAATATGCCCTAGAGAATTCCAATAGAAGCCCATGTTCTGGTGTCAACATGGGCTTCTATTGGAATTCTCCAGGGCATATTATCAAGCCCATTATCGCCGCTTTAGCGGCAGTTTTCTGCCGCTAAACCGGCGATAATTTTAACGCCGTGCTTGATAATATGCCCCTATTTTCTTAAACTAAAATATGAGTATTTTTAACACCACAAACATCTGTCAAGCAGTCACCTGAGTTGAATGGTTTTTGCTTCAGTTCCCACATATGACATTTGTGCAAATGTTTTCTTAATGTTACATTTTCAAAGGTAGCCCATTTTAAATTAGAATAGCATTATAGAAATAACTTTCTAAATAACTAGGCAAGTCAAGTCAATAAATCTTTATTCGGTAAACAAAATCACCATAAAAGAATCAAAGTCAAATGTCAATAATATTAATTTCATAGTTAAAAATAGACAATAAAATTGCTCTTAAAAACAATGACATTAAAACAATTAATCTGGTCTCGACTTCTTGGACACCCAGACTGCTTGTAAAAAGATAAAACCGAGAAAATCACCCGTTCGGAGTGAAGCATCTGAAGGTACATCAGGGCAGGCCTAACTTGTTTAAAATTCAATGATTTCAGCAAGGGGATTAAAAAATGCTTCCTAGGCCAGCTGAAGAAGGGCAAAACATTATAAAATGGAGCATATCCTGCAGAGACAAATTGTCGCAGCCGCAGGGTGCCCTTCCTTCCGCCCAAACCCGCCCACATGGGGACGCCAGCATGTAATGCAATTGTTTAAACCTAAACCTGGCCAATAAAAACCTGTTATGCTCTATTCGAACCAAACCCAAATACGGTTCCATCCCCTGAACAGTTTTTAAAAGCATGTGACCCCCAACAGAAGGCTTCTGGAGTTCTAAACCTTCTCTCTCCAAATGGGAGTGTTCCAAAAACAACCTTTTAACACTGCCTAATTCCTGTATGGAGAGTGGGGTAGGGTTGGTAAAAATGTCTGGCCTACCTATAGAAAACAAGGCCGCCTTCACATGCACAATCCACGGTATGCTAATACCCAATCCAACACCAGGCTGTCCTCAAGAATCAAATGGCTTAACTTCAGCTCCGCCCTTGCTCCAAATCTTGATCCAGCACATGAGCGGTCTTAGAGCTATCAAATCCGAGACATGATCCAGTTCCTCATGTACAGAAAATGCTGGAGTTGAGTGGGGGACCTGGATTAATTTATGCAATAAATTATTCTCCATTGTTTAAATCCGATCCAACTTAACATACCCCCAGACCTCACTTACATACCGCAGCTGTGCAATACACTTGGCCAGATACATTCTTAGGAGATCCCTTGGTAACCTAGGCCCAAGCCTATGTGCAAAACGAAAAACCGCCCCCATAGTTTTTACAGACTCTGATCTTTTGGCTTCAATCAGCGGTTTCCAACAATTATTAACATCAAATAAAGCACCCAAATAGGGGAAGGCCTTGACTTTACTCAGAGTAAAATTTTATACCTTGAAGGTCTTGCTGCTTATTGCTTTGGGGCCCACTACCACTATGTAGGACTTCGAAAAGTTAACAGACAAGTCCAGGAGCCCCATAAAAGACACGTACTTGGCCAACAGCAGGTCCAACCATTGTGCAGTCCAAGCCATCAGGACCGCGTCGTCCGCATATAATAGGACAGGGAGAGATCTGTCACCAATCTTAAGACAATCGGCTGAAACTGATAAAAGCGCAGACTCCAATCCATTGACATACAAGGTGAACAGAAAAGGGGCCAGTAAGCACCCCTGCCGAACCTCACAACTCATACTGAATGATTGAGTGCACTTTGTACCTTGACAAAAGCGCACCGAGGCTGAGGTAATTGAGTGTAGATCAGCTAGGAGAGCCACAATACTGGGATCGACCCCATCTCGCTGAGCATAGCCCAGAGTTTTGCTCGGTTCGCCCTATCAAAAGCGGACGACAAGTCCATAAAAGCCAGGTGTAAAGATTCAGACCGAGCCACTGTTTACTTATTAATAATTAAGTGGAGATTCAAACATTGGTCTGAAGTCAACCTCCCTGCCTTAAAGCCATACTGGACATCACTCACAATCTTATTTTCATCTGCCCAGAAACACAGCCTATTTAGGATCACCCTCCCCAAGCCCTTAACCGAAGAATCCAGTAAAGAAATTAGACGGTAGCATTGTGGGTTCTCTTTATCCCCCTTCTTAAAAATGGGGACAATCACCGTGGTTGACCAAGAGGGTAACAGCCCCTCCTGCACAGCCGCATTCAAGACCTGCGTTAATAAAGGAGCCCAGACCTCCATATTTCCTTTAAACAGGTCAGGTGGTATTTTGTCCGGGCCCGGGGCCTTGTTGCTAGACAGGGCTAGAAAGCCTTTTGTGACTTCATCTAATGTGAAGACCACTTTGTTACCAGTGGACACAGATGCAGCATGGATTTTAACCCCCCCATCAGCACCCTTATTGTAAATGCCCTCAAAATTATCCACCCAATGTTCCTCTGAAATATGATGACATAAAAGCGGACTGGAGCACTCAGCAAAACAAGGCCTGTTAACAACGCTCCAGAAGAGAGTGCTGTCCCCCATTTCACTGGCTTGACAAAGCTTCTCCCAGGCTAATTCCTGTAAATTATATTTACCCACCTTTTGCGCCTGCTTGTATGACCACCTACAATTTCTAATCATCTGCCCGTCTCTCGGTGATTGCTTCAACACCACCTTCAAAAGTCACAGGGATCGGGAGCAATCCCTATCAAACTATTTAGGGTTTTGTACCACCCAATTGGTAGGATCCTTCAAAGTCAAGAGTTTGCCAACGCCCTGAGCTTTGCCTTTCAAAAGCTTCCAATACCCCCCACCAGCCTCACTATCCAAACAAATATTAACCTCCCGTTGGCAAGTTGTAAAGAGGGAGTTTTGGAGGCACTGGGGGTCCCCATGGGACCATTTCAACCTTCTCCCCTGGTCCACGGCCACAAGGCTCTTGAGGGCCCCCCTTGACTGATGTTTTGGGCCCAAGGCAATATCCAGAGTTAGTTTCCTCATTCAACGACCTCCTTCTCTGTTGTCACAAGGCTTTAGTGAGAAAGCAAGGGGGGTGGCCCTGCCCTGCCTCTTCCTGGCAGTGACGGGCAAGGATGGGCCCGCCCTTGTCCCGGGCGCGTCCCAGTGCAGCGGGACCCCTGCTGTGGTTATATGTGCCTCCGGGCACGAGACGATTGTGGCAGCAAGAAGTAGAGAAGCCTAAGGGTTGGAGTCCCCGCTCTCTTTCTTCACACGTGTTCCACGCAGCGGGACCCCTGCTGTGGTTATATGTGCCTCCAGGCGTGAGAAGATTGAGGCAGGAAGGAGTGATGAAGCCTTGTGGTTGGAGTCCTCTTCCCCCTACTTCAAACAGGTTCCGCACAGCGGGACCCCCTGCTGTGGTTATATG
This sequence comes from Calotriton arnoldi, assembly GCA_963921515.1. Classification (NCBI taxonomy): domain Eukaryota; kingdom Metazoa; phylum Chordata; class Amphibia; order Caudata; family Salamandridae; genus Calotriton; species Calotriton arnoldi. The sequence continues at coordinate 72,535 of CAWUFW010020142.1, forward strand.
CGCCTGTGGGCCCGACAAGATTGCTGCGGTAAGGAGTGGAGGGGCCTGGGGGTTGGAGTTCTCTCCCCCCTTCTTCAAACACGTTCTAGGCATTTTCTTGGAGGGAGATAGACTGCATTATACATTATGCTTGGTACATTACATATTTAATAAATCAGGCCAAAAGTTCTTGGCAAAGGGACACAATTAAACAAATAAAGTTGTAAAGCAGAAGAAAAACACTAACTTGGAGGGGGTTGGGCAAATTATAAATAAAAGTCAGGAACTGTCAAGGGAAACCCGTATTTATAGAAAGGTAAAAAAAAACAAGTCCATAGTTTAAAAAAGTCCAAACTCAAGAATCCACTGTCAGCTTAAATAATAAAGTTTGACCCCCAATCCAGAGCATGTGTCTAACTCAGTGTCCTAGCTTGGAGGAAAAAGTCACTGGCCCTCTTCTCTCTTTGTTTTGATGATAATGTTTAGATCCTCCTCTCAGGCAGAGTTAATTTTGGTGGCTGGTTCAGGACCAGACACCCCACAGGAAGAAAGAACATAAGGGGTTGCAGGGAAAAAACTGGGAGATGGGACTACTGGGTTGGGGAGGAAGACAATACCTAATAGCTGCAGACAAGGAGGTGACGGCAGCGGTTAATGTTTGTAAGTGCCCAGGGACCATCTCTCAGAGGTTCCTGACCTCTCCCATAAAGTCCTAGATGTCTAGAGAGAGCACTTCCTGAGCCTCTACAACTGAAATCATCACCGCCTTGGATGCAGCATCAGGAACAGACTCAAGAGGAAAGGGTTGGGCATCTCAAGAGGGGTGTGGGGTGGCGAGGGCAGGAATTTCCCATGTCTCTGTTATTCAGGGTGGGCAATGTGAGGAGAAGGATATGGAAGGGGTTCAACTAGAGGCCTGATGGAATTGGGGTCTCAGGAGTTAAGGAGGAGCTGGGGCAGACCCAGATGGTGTTGGGGCATGCTGTTTGGTTACCACATTTGGTCTTGTTTTTAAAGGAAAGGAGGCAAACCTAAATCTTCTCCCCCAGGCTTCTGGTACACACTTCCACATTCCCCCCAGGAGACTGACTGTGCAGCATCCATCCAGAGTCTCTTGGTGAAAGATCTCTTAATTCTCAGGGAGGGTGCACTAGCCCTGCTAGTGGTTGAGTCCTCCGCCATGCTGGTGGTTTCAAATAATGTACTCACTTCCAAGCTGAGGATTTCTGTTCTTGCCCTTAGTCCCGGAGCATATTTTTTATGTTATATGTTTGATTATAATCTTGATGTGGGAGATGCAGAGGAAAGGCTTTTGTGGGGGGCCTCTACTTTGAAGACCTGAGATTGGCATTTAGGTGAGGGCTGCTATCCTGTTTCCTCTGTTGGTGGAATTATGCCCTGGTGTTAAATAAAGCAAGCACTCTCACAAGAAGAACCATCCCCCATTCCTCTTTGTCCTACCATGGATTACCTTCATGGGGTAAAAAAAAGCTTAAAGAGAGATCACGTTTCCCCAGTGGCTGAACTGAAGTTGCAGGAGATGATGAAGTCCATGTTGGAGGCATATGACAGACAGAGGGGTTGCATTCATCTATTTTCAGTCTCCTGATGAGTGAAATATATCTACGTTCTTTGTCACTTCTCATTGTTTATGTTCCTCAAGGGCTTCACTAGATTACGATGTGGAAGAAGATAGTATGAGTTATTCTGCTGTATCAGAGGGAAATATATACAGAAGGAAGAACTGAAACCTGTGATCTCCTACTTTTACCTCCAACTATCAGTTGCCTACTGCGAAAGAAGAACCCAGTAGCTGTGGGGAATAGTATTGTCAATTTCAGAGACATACCTTTCCATATGTTCCAGCAGAAATGGAAACATCAGATAGAATTTCTGTCCCAGGATTTAAATAGGTAGGCTGTATGCTGTGGTCAAGAGTGATCTGGAGCTCCCCAAACATTAGGTTTATATCCTCTCTTAGTCACCCTGGTGAGTCAGCTTTGACTTTTGATGGGGGACAATGTGATATCTGACCTGGTGGATAAAAAGGCACAGGGCACATTGAAAATAGCCCATACTGGGTAGAGCTGGTCAATGAGTTCAAAGATTTACGCAGTCTATGCTTCCTAAACCTTAGCTAAGATTTTCCAGGCCCTTTCTTCAAACGTTGAGGGCAGGACTCTTCACAACTTTTTAGGTCACATGGAAATTTAACCTAATTTCCTCTCAGACGTCTCTTTGATAATCTAAGTGCTCCAGCAATGGCCTCTGATGGAATAGGTGTTGTTAGCCATCACCTACATTTGAGGGACTGGAAAGCAAATGCAACCCAGAAGAATTATTTATTCAGAATGCCCTTTGGTGTAAATAAAGTGTTTGGAAAAGATCTGGAAGTGATTCTGAATGAATCATTCAGAAACCAGCTGTGCAATCCTTCTATCATAAGCATTTTGGGCTGAATAAGTAGAATTTTGACAAGAACAGGCGCATAAAGTAGGGGTTTTCTTTTAACAGGTCAGCCTAAGAATGCTCAGAACAATGATTTCGCTCTACAGTCTTCGTGGGGATGAAAATCAGCTAGAGGACCTCTGACTATACCAAGAAGGAAGTAGATTTGAACCCTGTAGAGGGTTGTCTAATTTTGTTCGTGGATCAGTGGATTGCCTCAGTAACTGGGAAATGAGTAGTGAACTGTGTTTCTGAGGGGAATATGATGGATTTTCATTCAAATGTTTCAGGTTTTCGTTTCATTCTGACCACCTGGCACAGGGATCCATTGAGAAAACAGATATTATAGGACAGTGTTGTTTCCCAGGTCAAGAAGCGAGGCATCGCACCAGTCCCTCTTCAGGAGAGATGGTCAGGGTGGTATTTGATAGTGTTTCTCATCCAGAAAGTTTCAGTTCAGTACATGGTGATTACAGGTCTGAGTTCCCTCAACAGGTTTATCTGGACTGTCCACTTCAAGATGAACTCACTTCAGCAGGTGATTAAAGTATTGATGGAGGGGGATTTCTTAACCAAGAGAGATCTACAGGATCACTGCATCTGCCCCAAAAATATCCTATGGTGAGCTTCCACTTTTTAGTTGAGCCAATTCAGGTGGTATTCACCTACCCGGTTTAGAGAACCCACCAGTGATAAAGCATGCATCTTGGTGGATGGGGTGTCTTCTCCTATTATTCAATTCCTGTAGGGTATCTGGTAAATCTCAAATCAGGGATTGAACGTCCCTAGGCCCTCGCAACTTCTTATTTAGAACCTATATCAATTGTAGAACCAACACAGTTTGTAAACCAAATGTCTCAACTGTGCAACCCAGTCAGATTTTAGTATGCTTTTTCACTTAATCAAGCTATCCTAGTCAGTGGAAAGGTTTTAAAAGTCTTTTAGAAATTCATTAACTTAAATTTGGGTATGTTGTTGCTCTCTTAAAAGAATGCAAACCTACCCTCACTTCTGTGACTGACTATTGTTAGACAATGCAAACTTAATCTCAGGGCTTATCTTTTAAATCGCCAAACAATTTAGTAGAAGGATATACTTCCATCCAAATAAAACCACCAGGGTCACATCAACAACAAACACTCTAAAATCTGTGGGGATGTGTTCAACTAAACACATACTATAAAGAAACCTATTGTGAAGAAAATAATTGATAAATGAAATATATAATCCTTTTAAAGCATCTGAATTCTAATCACTCAGATGTTGTATCCTTTGCAAACAGAATTTCAGTCAAAGCTTTGCACAGAGAACATCATGAACAAACTCTGGCATGATGTGCCAGTGGATGCAGATATGGTAAATGGCACACTATTAGTGCTTCTGCATATTTCCATACTTTTTGACAAAGTTGACAAGTAAATATTACACTGGTTATGATCAATACGTAAGGCTAAGAAAGAACTCTGGACTGGAAACAATGTTTTGCACCTGGTATATTTCAATCAAAACTTTGGTTGTCATCCTGTGGATCACCTTAGGACTGGTCAGACCCCAAGGATATTGCAGCATAGATTAGCAAATTTAGCAGCACAAAAACAGGAATTTAGTGGCACAAAAATAGAAATGTAGCAGCAATTTTAGCAGCAATTTATTTTGCTACAGTTACACATTGCCTCCAAGTTAAACATGTCTGCTCTGTGCCATAGCTACCAAGGGGTTGAGATTAGGTTTAATTAGTTACTTTAGTGGTTCACCTTGACAAGGATTGTGATTATTACTTGAGGTAGGTTCTTACCCATACTCCAAATTCTTACAGCTGTGTTTGAGATGCAGGGTGGCAGGATGGGGGATAGTGGTTTGGGTGGTGGTGGTGCGTGGAGGCGGCACTGTTGCCTTAGGTGGGTGAGAGGGAATTGGAGCCCCAATGCAGGCCTTACTTCGTTTTGGGTGATGATGGGGTGGAGGGCTTTGGGTGGGGAAGTGGTGACTGGGGACTGCTGCAGGTGAGTGGTTGTGGGGATGGAAGGGGTACTAGTGCCTTGGGTGGGGATGGATGATGGCGGGGGTGTATGCCTTGTAAATAACATATACATATGGGGGGCTCTGCCAAATGAGTAGTTACTTCCCATTTCCAGAACTGAATAGTGTAATTCATGTGTGTACAGTGAGAGAGGGGCAGGGAATCACTGGAACAGTCAGTGGGTTACAAAGAGGCAACATAAACAAATGTCTCAAAATGAACCGTACACTTTTGCAATCTTTATTGGGGAAAGAAGCAGTGTTTGTGGGATCTAATGATCACATGTAAAAGGTAGTACTGCTTCGGTAGGAGACAAGCTGACGCAGATTCCATGACCAAGCATATTACTCCTTTTTAGGTCTCGCTGAGCCAGCGCATGCGCTGCTCTGCGAGACATTTAGTTAGTGGCTTTTCAAAGTGCTACCACAATCTTTTCCTGGCCTCAAGCTTGCGTTCACGAGCGCGTGCACGCGCTGCCCAGCCGCCATGTGGCTTTCATGGCTCATTAAGCCTTGCTCTCCCAAGCGCCTCGCTCTGCCCCTCCCCCACCACAGAGCGCGTCCCTGCCATCACTTTCGCTTTCGCGGCCACGTTACTTTCACGGCCGCGCGGCCAATGCTTGTTTATTAGGTGGGAGGACCAGGCAGCACAAAGTGCTTTCCCAGTACTTGTATTTACACTTTTTTTAAATTCAAAGATCTCTCTCGGTATCGATAATTTTAAAAGACACACGTTGAGTATATGTAATGATGCATGCGTGATCCTCCAAAATGCAGCATCACTGCAGTTTTCTTTTCTTTTTTACGTTTGTTCCTTGACATTGCTATACAGCATTGGCAAAGCTAATGGGTTCCAAAAGCGCAACCAATTGGCTTTGCCATTACTTCGTTAGTTCTGATTCTGCTTAACTCAAGGTGCGAAGTCCCTGTCATTGCTTGCTGCAAGCTCTCTACTTCCCGCACCAAAAGTTGGGGCTCACACAACAACAGCCATTTTTATCTATATTCGCACCTTAATTGATAGCTGCGCCGGCCAGTGCCCCATTGCCAGGCACCTTCATACACCATGGAAACACACTTATAAACAAAAAGTTGCAATGTGGAAAAGTAAAGGACAAACGGAGATCAGCGTGCACAGGATCATATACATGGAGCAAGGGGAAAGCAGCACCCACAAGCTAATATGCGTGCCCGTCCCCTCAGTTTGTCAGCTTTCCAATGTACAAAAATCCACACTAATATATCTAATCCGGCAGTTAATCCCCCACTCTCTCACCACTCCTCCTTTCTATATCTCCTTCCTTGAACAAATATCTACACCCCTTCCCCTCCCTTTTCTCTATTTAGTCACCCTTTTTGCTTTCTTCAATTTTAGATTTATTCAATGTAAAAACAAGTGGCCCATCGTGTGCGGCGCCAGTATCTCACCGGACACTGCTAAGCTTTTCTCTGTCACTTAAAGGCTCCTCGCAGCGCTTCGTTCTCTGGGATTTTCAATTGCACAGACAATTAAGGCTCACACAAAAACAGCCATTTTTGCCTATATTCACCTCTTAATTTATGTCAGCGCCAGCCAGCGCCATGTTGCCATGCACCTTTACTCCATGCAAACGCACTTATGAGCACAGGTTCAAATGCAAAACACTGACGGAAAAGGTGAGAGCAACGCACACAAGCTCATATATATGCGGGCCCACTCAGTTCATCAACCTCCGAATGTCAATAAATCCACACTAATTTATCAAATCCAGCACTTTATTCCCCACTATATCACCTCTGCTCCTTTCCATCTCTCCTCTTCTACACAGCCATCTGCCCCCCTCTCCATTTTTATCGATCCACTCACCCTTTTTGCTTTTTACATACCTGTTTAATCACTATTTCAGTCAGTAACCCCTTCTAGTGCGACACCAACATCTCACCGGACATCTACTCAATGCAACATAAATACACTCCACAAAATACCACTCAGTGCAACATAGTTACACGCCACATAATTACACTCTACTCAATGCAACATGAATACACTCCACATACCACTCAGTACCACATAATTACACGCCACATAATTACACTACTCAATGCAACATAAATACACTCCACATAATACCACTCAGTGCCACATAATTACACGCCACATATTTATACTTTACTCAATGCAGCATTAAACGCTCCACATAATACCACTCGGTGCCACATAATTATATGCTACATATTTACACTGCACTCAATGCAACATACTCTCCAGATAATACCACTCAATGCCACATAATTACACACCACATAATTACACTCTACTCAGTGCAATATGAATACACTCCACATACCACTCAGTACCACATAAATACACGCCACATAATTACTCTACTCAATGCAACATAAAACACTCCACATAATACCACTCAGTGCCACATGATTACACGCCACATAAATACACTACCCAATGCAACATAAATACACTCCACATAATACCACTCAGTGCCACATAATTACACACCACATATTTATACTCTACTCAATGCAGCATAAAACACTCCACATAATACCACTCAGTGCCACATAATTACATGCCACATATTTATACTCTACTCAATGCAGCAAAAACACTCCACATAATACCACTCAGTGCCACATAATTATATGCTACATATTTACACTGCACTCAATGCAACATACTTCAAATAATACCACTCAGTGCCACATAATTACATGCCACATAATTACACTCTACTCAATGCAACATAAATACACTCCACATACCACTCAGTACCATATAAATACACGCCACATAATTACTCTACTCAATGCAACATAAATACACTCCACATAATACCACTCAGTGCCACATAATTACACGCCACATATTTACACTCTACTCAATGCAACATAAATACACTCCACATAATACCACTCAGTGCCACATAATTATATGCTACATAATTACACTGCACTCAATGATACATACACTCCAATAATACCACTCAGTGCCACATAATTACACGCCACATAATTACACTTTACTAAATGCAACATACACTTCACATAATACCACTCAGTGTCACATAATTACACACCACATAATCGCACTCTAATCAATCCAACATACACTCCAAATAATACCACTCAGTACCACATAATTACACACCACGTAATTACACTCTACTCAATGCAACATAAATACACTCCACATAATACCATTCATTACCACATAATCACATGTCACAATTACACTATTCAATGCAACATAAATACACTCCACATAATACCACTCAGTGCCACATAATTACACGCCACATAATTACACTCTACTAAATGCAACATACACTTCACATAATACCACTCAGTGCCACATAATTACACACCACATAATTACACTCTACTAAATGCAACATACACTTCACATAATACCACTCAGTGCCACATAATTACACGCCACATAATTACACTCTACTAAATGCAACATACACTTCACATAATACCACTCAGTGCCACAGAATTACACGCCACATAATCACACTCTACTCAATACAACATAAATACACTCCACATAATACCACTCAGTGCCACATAATGATATGCTACATAATTACACTGCACTCAATGATACATACACTCCAATAATACCACTCAGTGCCACATAATTACATGCCACATAATTACACTCTACTAAATGCAACATACACTTCACATAATACCACTCAGTGCCACATAATTACACGCCACATAATCACACTCTACTCAATGCAACATACACTCTGCATAATACCACTCAGTACCCCATAATTACACACCACGTAATTACACTCTACTCAATGCAACATAAATACACTCCCCATAATACCACTCAGTACCACATAATCACATGTCACAATTACACTCTATTCAATACAACATAAATACACTCCACATAATACCACTCAGTGCCACATAATTACATGCCACATATTTACACTCTACTCAATGCAACAGAAATACACTCCACATAATATCACTCAGTCCCACATAATTATATGCTACATAATTACACTGCACTCAATGATACATACACTCCAATAATACCACTCAGTGCCACATAATTACACGCCACATAATTATACTCTACTAAATGCAACATACACTTCACATAATACCACTCAGTGCCACATAATTACACGCCACATAATCACAATCTACTCAATGCAACATAAATACACTCCATATAATACCACTCAGTACCGTATAATTACACACCATGTAATTACACTCCTCAATGCAACATAAATACACTCCACATTATACTACTCAGTACCACATATTCACACGTCACAATTACACTTTATTAAATGCAACATAAATACACTCCACATAATACCACTCAGTGCCACATAATTACACTCTACTCAATGCAACATAAATACACTCCACATAATACCACTCAGTACCACATAATTACACGTCACGTATTTACACTCTATTCAGTGCAACATAAATACACTCCACATAACACTATGCCACATAATTACACTCTACTCAATGCAACATAAATACACTCCACATAATACCACTCAGTGCCACGTAATTACACGCCACATAATTACACTTTACTCAATGCAAGATAAATACACTCCATATACCACTCAGTGCCACATAATTACACGCCACATAATTACACTACTCAATGCAACATAAATAGACTCCGTATAACACCACTCAGTGCCACATAATTACATGCCACATATTTACCGTCTACTCAATGCAATATAAATACACTCAACATAATACCACTCAGTACCACATAATTTCATGCCACATATTTACACTCTATTCAATGCAACATAAATACACTTCACATAATACCAAGGTGCCACATAATTACACGCCACATAATTACACTATTCAATGCAACATAAATACACTCCACATAATACCACTCAGTGCCACATAAATACACTCTACTCAATGAAACATAAATACACTCCACATAATATCACTCAGTGCCACATAATTACACGACACATAAATGCACTCTACTCAATGCAACAAGTTGCCAGCAGTGCAAGTACAAAAAAACCAGAAGAATTTTTTTATTTTAAAACTTTTTTTTAATCAGGTTGTTCAGTTGTATTTAATGTCGTTTTGGTTTGTATAAAAGTAACAAAAATGCTTAGCACTTTTTATTATAACTTTTCAACATGCTGCACACAATGCTCTACAACATAGCCAAAAGTTCTGGCTAAACACATAAGGTCCCAAAGGCGAGACCTATTGGCTATGCCAATGCTTGTTTTAAAGCTTGTAAAGCCAGTTGTAAATCTTGTTTAACTATTTTCTTGGAAGGAAGTTGTCAATGGAGGAGACGGAATTCAAGCTGCTGGTGAGATATAAGTGGAATGTCCTGTGGGACAGAGTAGTGGTTCCAACATACAGGACAAAAGTTGGCTCTCGTCCATTCATGAGCCCTCAAGTCTCCTTTCATGCACCTCACAGGGGCTGGGTGCACGCCCATGTTAAGGAATAAGTTGGGTTGATACAGCTTTGCAGTCATTGTATGCTCAATGATAGGCGGTGGCGGAGCGCCTCGGTGGTCCTTTGAGAATGAATGCAGGGTAACAGAATCAGTATACCTTCCATTCATTTAACTACCATACCGTATAAATATGTGTACAATGATTGCTCTGAAGACACTTTGGGGCATGTTTAGAAAAAAAGTTCAGAGCGCGAAGCTGCGCCAAATTTGGCGGGGCTGTGGGATATTCACAAGAATACGGTGCACTCCTGTGTTTCCCCCAGTGTTGGTGCAAAAAAAACAGCCCACCACCAGCACAGACACCCTGCCGCCATGTTGCAAGGGTGCCTACACTGCAGGGATGATTGTTTATGTTCAGGAAGGAACGCCTTCATGCACATAAACAATCAATAATGGTGATTTGCTCTTTATATGTGTGCTGCAGAATGCAGCACACATGGAAAAAGCTAAATAGTGAGAAGTTTAATTTCTCCTCGTGTCACCATTCTAACACCTGGTATTCCATGGCGTTCATTTTTGGTGCTGCCTCAGCCTTGTAAAACTGGGGCGGCGTCAAAAAGGTGGAACGCCCACAGCAACACTCATTGCACGCCCCTTTGACGCAGAGGACTGCGGCGGAAAGGGGCATTTTTACAAGGTACAGTTAAGCCACGCTAAGTGACTTAACGCTGCCTTGTAATATGGAAAACGGCACTGCGCAACCTGAGCTTTAAAAAAAGTGACGCTCCGATGACGATAGGGGCTTGCAAATATGTGCCTTTCTTCCTGTACATTGGCACCTGAATGCCTACTGTTGAGAATTCATTGCTCTGCCATTGATGGTTTTGGACTATGGCATAGTCACTACACATTTGGACCTTTTCAAATGAGGGCCACTCCAACTGAAAACCAATTGTTAAAAAATTATTTTCTATAAAAAAAAAATTATGCAACATGATATTTTGCTTTAATTTCACATCAATTGTTGTATAGCTTTTGGACCTTTATGTTTGCACCAAATTTCAGACAAAGACCTGCAAAATCCACACCTATTTGGAATTTTTCAGAACATAAAATTAACAGTTAAAATATAATTTTAATACCATATTAGCACTGGTAAGGATACATAAGGACATTTAAAAAACAAGAAAAGCAAACCCACACCAACTGTGTGAAAAATGTGCAAACCGATTAAAATAAATGACAGGCAAGCTCTCAATGGGCTTCTGATTGCCTTTCTCTTTCCCTGCTCATTTCCATGTCCCCTGCACCGCTCTCTCCCAATTTCCAACTTGACAGTATCTGTCTACACCTCATGACTGAGGGCCCACACAGGCAGGGTGCCAGGGAGCAGCATTAAGTATTCTATTATCCGATGTGACTAGTTGACTCAAGTGCCATCTAGTGGACACATCTAAATGCTATTTAACTGTTCCTATTTTCCAGTGCTTGTAATAGGGGAGCACCAATACCTCTGGGTTAAGTCTGTGCTAAATAAGTAAAAAGAGAGAGGAAAAAACTCCAATTTTGCAGGTGATTTTTACAAAAGTGCAAATTTCTCAATTTTTTGGCAAATCGCGAAATGGCTATATCCTAGTGCGTCTGCTCAGCGTTCCTGTTTACTATGTGACCGACTGCACTAATTCATACAATCAAGTCTTTTGCTTACAAAATGGCCAGCACTGCACCTAACTGACTGACAAGAACAACATCTCCTGTGGCTCTCAGCAAACAGCTGCAGGCCTTTCCATCATTGTATCCAGGATCTGGAACAACTTTCATGTATCCATCATGAATCTTCCCAACCATGCTCTAATTTAAGAAAGAATTGAAGATGAACCTCTAGATGATGGTGTATTAACAGAGCATTTCCTCCAGCTGCCTCTCCAGTCGCTTGTTGACTCTATTCTTGCCTTTGTCCATTTGCAGTGTTGCTGTTCCTTTTGGCTAGGTTTGCGCCACGCAATTACTACATGTATATATACATACATACATGAAACACCTCACAGTCTTCCTATGAGCTAACAGAACCCTAAGAGGACAAGAAAGCTATAATATTACCCCATCCTCTTTTGGGAACATAATGTCCCCCAAGGCAAGTTTAAGAGCCTGGGCTTTGCACCAGATAAGATTCTGTCCTAGACTCCCTCAACAAACCATAGTCAAAAGAGGGAAAAGTGGATTCCTGACTGTTAGTAATTGGGCTTCTGGTTGGCATGGGTATGCCCCAGTCCAAGCAGGAACCACAATCATAGTTAGTGTAGGTCACAGTCACACCATAAATTAACCTGTGCTCACCCTCTGGTAGCTTAGCACAGAGAAATCAGGCTTAAATCAGGAGGCAATGTGTAAGATTTTTGTGCAACACATCAAACAGTAACACAGTGAAAATACCACAAAAAGACTCCACACCAGTTTAGAAAAATAGAACTCAATTTTATAAATAAAACAAAACCAAAACAACAACAATCTGATTATTAGAAGTTGAGTTATACATTTTTAAAGAATAAATGCAAAACTAGTGCTTAGAAACAAATAGCGCCTAAAGAGTAAATTGGTCGCGCTGGAATGGGACAAAGTCAAGAGTACAGGCTGACCACGATGGAGCGTGGGCCAGTTATAGGACTCATGCAGGCCCAGCTGAGCAAAAGACCCGTAATCCTCGTCACAAACATGAGATGCAGGGTGTAGCCGAGCGATGCATCAGTGATCCCCACTCAGTTGGGGTGTTGCGCCGGGTTTCTCCACGCAACTGTCAATGCGTCGGTTCCGTGAGCCAAGCTCCAGTTCCAAAGTGCGGTGGTTCTGAATGTGATGCACCTGGTTGGTCCACGCTGTATAGGCGATGCGTCAGTCTTCTCCATACAGTGGTGACGATGCATTGATTCTGATTTTTTTAGTTTTATATAGCGCAAACCCAACCCAAAGGTATCAGAGCACTTTACATGAGCACCAGTTGCGTTACAGACAGACACATTCATTTTGTTAGGCACGGGGAGATTAAGTGATTTGCCCTGAATCACAGGATGTTGAGCATCCCTGCCAAGACCCGAACCCAGTTCCCCAGCTTCGAGGTCGACCGCTCTAGCCATTAGGCCACATCCTCTCTCCAAGCGTTGGTTCCAGAAGCGATGTGGTGGTTCGATTGCGATGCACTGACCTGGTTCCTGCAACAGCGGTGATGCGTCAATCCCGATCTAGCAGCAGGTGATGCGTCAGTACAGATCTGTTCCACGGCGTCGATGCACAGGTTCTAGCAGTTGCAGCATTTTATACTCATTTCCAAGGGCCCTGGACTGTGTTGGCACCACTTAGTAGAGCAGGAATTATTGCTAGCAAAGTCCAGGTGTTGTTTTGAAGATGGAAGTGAAGTCCTTGTTATCTCTGAGACTTCAGAAACAGGAGGCAAGCCAACAAGTCCTCGGATATTACTTAGATTCTGGGATGTAGTGATGCAGGTCCAGTCCTTCTCACTCCCAAGCTAGACGCAGCAGGCCAACACAACAAAGCAGTTCAGCAAAGTGGCAGTCCCTCCAGCAGCACAACAGTCCTTCTTCCTGATAGAATGTCCTCAGTCCAGAAGTGTTCTGAGTTGATGGTGCCAGAGGTCCAGTACTTATACCCAGTTGGGCCTTTGAATTGAGGGAGAGTTCAAAGAGATACATTGAAGAGCGCAGAGTCCCTTCCTTTCCTGCCCTGGCTTCGGACTCACTAAAGGGAGGTATGCAACTCTTTGTGTGGGGACAGGACACAGCCCTTTCAGGTGTACGTGTCAGCTCCTCCCTCCCATCCTGCTCAGGATGACCCATCAGCATGCAGAGGCTACTCAGTCACACCTACCCTTCCTTTATGTATGGCAGTCTAGAGGGAATGCAGGAAGCCAGCTATCACCCACTCTAGACATGTATTTCAGAGACAGACAGAAGGGACCAAATAGTTACAGTAAAAAAATGCCACCTTTCTAAAAGTGGCATTTTCAGAATCGAAATTTAAAAACCCACTTCACCATAAGTTGTGTTTTTTAAATTGTGATTCCAGAACATCGAAAATGGGTGTCCCATCTCTTCCCAATTGGAAATTACACATATAAATGTTATTAAGGCAATCCCAATGTTATCCTATGGGAGAGATAGGCCTTGCAGCAGTGAAAAATGAATTTAACTACTACCAGGACATGTAAAACGTCAAAGGACATGTCCTATTTTTTAAATACACTGCACCCTGTCCATGGACTGCCCAGGGCCTACCTTAGGGGTGACCTATATGTAATAAAAAAGGAAGGTTTGGGCCTAGCAAGTAGGTTAACTTGCCAGGTCGACATGGTACTATAAAACTTCACAAACAGGATTTGCGATTGCAGTTCTGAGACATGTTTAAAGTGCTACTTAAGTGGTTGGCACAATCAGTGCTACAGGGCAACTAGTAGCATTTAATTTACAGGCCCTAGGCACATGTAGTGCACTTTACAAGGGACTTATAAGTACATTATGCCAATTGTGGATAAGCCAATGTTACCATATTTTAAGTAAAGAGCACATGCACTTTAGCACTATTTAAAAGCTGTAAAGTGCTCAGATTCCTAAAACCAGCAAAAACAAAGTCAGCAAAACAGTAAACCAAAAAGTCAGTGAAAAACATTGTAAAGGATGCCAGGTCTAACGCTGGCTATCAGGAAATTCGGTCAAACTATCCAGGTCATTGGAATGGCTTTCAAACAATAGCAACAGGTGCAATGATTATTTATCAAATAGACAATAACAATGTGGTTGAGGTAGCCATACAAGAAAGCTTAATCCTAAAACCTCAGAAGGTAATGAAATAGGTTGTTATAGTATCCACGTGTTTGTGGAAATTTGACCATGGTACAGAATCCCGGTGGAGACTACACTAGCTGCTGGTCAAGTGCATCTTATCATTAAAGGACCTGGGCTTGAGTTATTATACAACTAGTCAATCCATGCAACATGGATTAATTCCTTTAGTGATACAATCTCTCACATAAATACAGCCATAATTCCACTGGATGTCTCGGGAGTACAAGGAAAACCCACCAGAATGATCCTATTGGATGTTGAAAAGGCATTTGACATGGTCTCCTTGCAGTTTTTATGATCGGTGATATGGCCAATGGTTTTAAGCAAGGAAAAAAACTCTGCTCTGAAGAGCGTAGTTTTTCAGAACTCTGCATGCTCCACGGACCGCTGAGTGCGGAAAACACTGCAAACTCTGTGAATGGAGCGGAGTTCACCCCCCAGGCCTAGTGTGGAGGTAGTTTGCCAGAATCTATTCAGATCAACAGGTGTACCCAGCCAGGCTGCCCCCTCCCACAGCAGCTTTTTGCTGTCAATCTGAATGCATATAACCAAGCTTTTAAACAGACAATCTCGCACTCTTCCTTTCATCTGAAAAAATTAGGTCTCAAAGGTTTAGCCTTTGTGGATGGTGTTGCTATTTTGACCACTTCCCCTTGTACCGCCCTAACAGCTATAGAAAAGGTAGCTGGACAGTTTGTTTATCAGTCCGTCTATAAGCTCAATGCAGATCAAACTCAAGTGGTGACTAATGTCTCTGCTTTAAAATCAGAGGCGCGTTGAACTAAATCAGCTACTTATAATGGCGTACCAATATCTATGAAAATAGAGCATATTCTAAAGCTTAACTGTAACACGCTATTTTTAAAATAATTGGTAATCTTTAAAAATTTAACAAATTGCATCTAGGCATTATTGGGAGATGTAATGTTAATAAAATGGTTATACTTGCACATTACCTCCACTTATTTAGATCAATTCCTCTGCATACTCCTAAAAGCATTTTTAAGAAGATAGAAGCAAGAGGACAAGCATACATTTGTGTTGGAGGTGTGGCGCAGCGGCCAGGGTGCCTGACTCCGGACCACAAGGTTCCCGTTTCGATCCCCGCTGCCGGTGGCAGATTAGCCCAGCACCATGTTACTCTGGGCAATAGCTTTTTTAATCTTCCTGAGGCCCCCCAACGCCGGGACACCTCTCCGGAGGTAGCTGTGCGTTTTACAAATGCTAGTATTTCATTTTCATTTGAGGATACAAGAAACCACGTTGCACCTCCAACTTTCTCATCAGATGGTTTGTCACTCCCCACTCTATAGTTATATTAAATTGCTGCTTTTTGCTCTAGATTATTTGCTCTAATGGAAATTGGGCAATACTTTTACGGATTATCAAGGCTTGGGTTATGTTAATAAACCTTTAAGAGGTCTGGTCGACACTTCTTACTTCCCACGAACCACATTCAACACTGTCGTTCATCAAGTTTGGTTGAATTTAAGAAAGCTTTGTACCACTGCTAGTTTTGACTGCTTCACATTTTTGGCTTTCAATCCTTACTTCCCGATACCTATACACGGGAGCTCCCTCTGTTTGTGACAACAACCTAGGTCAAATATTTTGTGAGGGGATCTTATTTTATTACAAAGAATTTCAGAAAAAATATGAAATGCCTAGTTAATTGAATGTTATTTGGATTAGGATTTTTATGAAGTTACCTGGGGGGGGGGGTGGCGGACAAATGGACTATAAAAGACAAAAAGCACAATTTTGACCTGTAGGCCTGCAAATGGAGCTGCTCAATATGTAGTGAGGTAACCAGTTAGGATGTACAAATAAGTAATATGCTTGCCCAAACAGTTCTCAATATTTCTCGTATTGAGTTTCATTACTTTAACACTTCAGATTATTTGTATTACACTCCTCACTGGCTACACAAATGAAAAAAAAATTCTCCATGATTGTGGCCAGGTGTCCCAAGGCAAATACAAACAACAATGATCCTACAGAAAAAAAATGCAGGCTACTAAAATATGGAATTGTCTAAGACATTAGTCTGATAGTCAAGAAAAATATAATGAGAGAGCATATAATGCAATATTTCTCGATGCGTACTTCAACTAGTGGCTTTCCCTTGTTTGGGAAGGAAATACTGGCAATATTCCATTCCATATTGTGTACATTTCAGGAAGGAAATGGTATCTTTCAGCAGGATATAAATTTCCTAGCACCATATGAGGGTACTCACAGTTTTTTTTTTTTAAGAAAAAGGTAGTTTCAGCTTCCACCCATTTAATAAGTATTTGGGTTTCATAAATAAGAAACTTAGGGGTATATTCACAAGAACGTGTGCTAAACATCTCCAAAAAATGTTAACGCAACTTTACACATCGCAGCCCATCGTGGAAAAATAACCCCGTGTTAACGTGGAATTCACAACACGGCGGTACCATGTTATAGTCTCCCGAAACCGCGGCCAATGTCCGCGATACAACCACCTCGACTGAGATAAAAACACAAACCCCAACACCAAAAAACATGCGATGAGCCCATTCGCGAGGAGGAAAGCAGGGATAAGCAGCGCAAGGCCCGCAACACATATACGGCATGCGGGATTAAGCACAACAAAAGCAGGAAAAAGAAAGACAAACCAAGCAGAAAACAGCGAAGCACAATGGAGGCAGTCGGAGCTAGCACACAACCCCACAAGCACCATTGGCAACAAAACATTAGACATGGCAGGCCATCGTGGACAAGGTGAATGCAGCCGGAGAGCAGAGGAGGACAATGGCAGAAAACCAGAACAGCTGGAATGATGCGAAACACACAAACAAGCACAAACACGCCAACAACCAGAAGGCAGCAATGCCCACCGGAGTTGGGAGTCCAGCGCCACACCAGGAGCTGGATGACATGGAGGAAATGGTGTCCACCACATCAGTCTGGAGATGGTGGCAGGAGTCGGGGACCGGAAACTGCTCAAAATCAACAGACACAACAGCAACAGGGAGAGGAACGACTAGGGACTGGGGGGACGGGGGAGATGGGCACAATGGCACACATGCACAATTAAGCACAACACAACTGCAGACAAACCATGCCCAAGAGGAACAACACCAACCAAGAGCACAAGTCACACAACTCAGCAATATCACACCACTGAACAAGCACAGAAGTGAAAACCACACTGCCTGAAAGGGAGAAGGGTGAGCCAAATCAGAGCTGAAGGGCCATCTCACACACAATGCAGCACACACACATAGGAAGCAGAGCACCCCAACATCCAACACAATGTGGTACAAACACCAACATTTGCACAACCCAACATAGGACACAAGTGCACCCGCTTGTGGCGGGTAAATGGCCATACGCATCTGGCAAAGCACGAAACAGGGACATGATAATGCCCAAGTACCAACCCACAGCCCTGATGGGGCAGCAATGCATGTAAGGCAGGGACCCAGATAGGCCGTGACACACACATTGGCATACAAATAAACACTCAACACAGTTGGAGACAAGTGAACGTGCGGAAACTTTATCAACAATTGGGTGTCAGTACGGCCAAGGGAAGTGCCACGACATGCAGACCAATGCAGCAGCATGTCTGAATGAGGAACGTTGGAAACCGCCCATGTCCACCCCGGGGGAGTCCATCACCAACACAAGTCATTGCCAACCCACGTATGTTGTCCGCGCATGGATCAGGAGTCCAGGCCAATGCAGCCATGTCCACTGTCTCCTAGGGACATGTGACCAGATCCCCAACATTCAACGAGGCGTCGGGACACGTGCAATGGGTCACATGCAGTCCTGGCTGCAGGTACCTTGTCACTCGTCCATGAACGCGAGTGCAGCAGCGTAGGCCAACATTTCCAATGCGAGATCGTTGTCCACCACATCTGACATGGCGACGTAAACCATCAGCTGTCCCGGAGAGATGTGCTCACTCCAACCCCTGGCCCCAATATGCACGAAAGCCCAATCAGGGAGCGGCTCAATGTGGTCACTGCACACGACGACTCCTGCAATCTCCCAGGTCCAGTTCCCAGCATGCATGCCAAACATCCAGGCATGCCATAAACGGGCATCACGGTGACACTCCTGGTCGTGGTCCAACAGGGGGCGCACACACACGTCGAAATCCAGGTCAGCTACCGTAACGTTGGAGAGGCAGACATCCATGGACCACTCGAATATGTATTAGCGACAGTGCAACACAGGCTGAATGCAGGTGACGTTGGCAAGGCAGAAGCTCAGCCTGTAACTGATCTGCAGCACTGCCAATGGCAGTGCCCCCAGTACATGCAGCAGACGTGCACGGTACAGGTCCACGTGACTGGAGTAGAGCATGTGTCCGGGATGGTCTGCCATTGCGTCAGTGGCTCTGCTTGAAGCGGCACTATGAGGACCTGCGCCAGTCCTGTGGATGAAACGCCACAGCTCGGAGCAATGAGCAGTGTCTGTGTGCAACTGGTGGGAGTACGAGTGAAGGCCATTTCACGCACGCAAACTACGACCAAGGACCTCTGCGTGTGGGATGTGTACACGTTGGCCTCACGTCTGGCAGTGCGTAGTGTGGGAGTCGCCTGGAAATGCTATCCTATGTGTCAGGGGGTGCTGGGCACATGCAAGTCACATCTAGGAGCTGCAGATATGCTACCGCCCGATAGTGCAGACAAAGGACCATTCATCCCTACAGTAACTTCACCATCTGCATGCATTCAGGAGACGTACAGAGGCCTGCCGTGGGTGTGGTGGGATGTCTGCGACCCTGGGAATCATTGATGATATGCCCAGCACGTGGCACATGTGCGGCCTCACTGTGTGTTACGTTGCCTCACAGCTGCTCCACCCTCCCACGAGCCCCCACACTTGTGTGCCCTGTGTGGTTGTATCACGTGCACTCCTACGGCACACCATTGTAATGCCTGTCCGCACATGTCCAGTGGCATGCCACCAACACCGTGACGCTGGCCTTTGAAGGTGTGCGGCCAAGTGAGTGTAGGCCAATGGTCCGGACAGGGCGGACACAAGTGTACAGTCCATGGCTGGCTGTGATCACGCTGCGAATGAGGCTAGGCAACTGACTCATGCAGCCGCAGGACTGATACACATAACACTTGGCATGCATGTGCCAAGACCCCTAGCGGTCTTGCGCTCCTACATTTCCCCGTCCGTGCGGGCCCGCCCTCCTGGTGCATGTTACATTGCAACATCGTCTACTGTGGCCCTGGTGGCGACAACACCCCAACACAGAGACACACTTACCGCACATCCTGCCCAAGACCAGGTCCGAGCCATGCCCTGCTCCCCCTGCCGATTCAGCACACCCCTGTGCTGAACTGTCGTACGCCGTACCAGCACATGCCGCTTGTGCATGCAGGGGGGTCCGGGCGAAGCTACATGTCCAAGATCTCTGCCAACGCTGAGGTGACATGGTATCGTCCACTGAGGATAGCACACTGTGATGTTGCAGTGCCGTGCCCATCATGCTGACACAATGACCACACGGACACGCTTGCTCAGATGGTGTGAATGGCTACGGGCACGTGCGCCCGGCCACATTTATTAGCAGGCACACATATCCAGTGACACCTCTGTTGGATGTGTGTGGGGTGTGTGCACACCAGCCGGCAAGGGCTGCCTGGTGCAGTCAGAAATCGACAACAGTGTACATCGTAAAGGACAAAACCATTCAACCATAAAGGCCCCATGACTTGTGCTGCACAGAGTTAGTGGCCCCGGATGCACAGCGTCCTGCACGGGCCTACCGCCACGGGCCGCTGACTTGCAGGGCACTGGGGCAGGGTCACGAGTGCAGAGCAGGTTTCCGTAGATGACAAAGGGGCTTGTCGCGGAGTGTCTCGGTGCACAGTGGAAGGTGTGCCCCCAGGGCATGATGCAGAGGGCAGAACCACGCTGAAACAGTCACTATGGTGGAGATGAATGGACCAGACACATGAGTTAGTGGCACCAGTGCTGTTAGGGGATGTCGCCTGCGATGAGGCGTGTCCAATGGTGTGGACTCCTCCACATCTTACCCAAGACACAGTTCCACATGTGTGACCTACTGGACCGCAGTGTTGGCCTGAGGCAGCGGTCAGCACGGGCCATTCACCGAGTGTTGCCGACTTAGGTTGGATGGTCCCACCGGCCTGCGTAGTTCAGGTTCAGTGGCACCACGGGATGCGGACTTGCGGTGAACAGGGTTGATGGCACCAGGTCAGTTGTTGATAGTGTTCGATCACCTCCATGACTCTGATCCGGGTTTCCTCCGGACTGAGCCGCATCTTCCTCTTACTCCTCTCCGTGTGTTCACTGGTGTGGACTCTGCCATTCATGATTGGTGACTAAGTGCTGGATGTGGGACCTACTGGTCCACAGGGTAGGCCTGAGCCCTCATCCACGTGTCGCCGGCTTGCGTTGAACAGGATTAGTGGCACCACGTGTCGCCGGCTAGCGTTAAACAGGGTTAGTGGCACGACGTGTCGCCGGCTGGTGTTGAACAGGGTTAGTGGCACCACGTGTCGCCGGCTGGCGTTGAACAGGGTTAGTGCCACCACGTGTCGCCAGCTGGCGATATGGAATTATGCCTCACTGATCGAAGGGAGTCTGGTGCTGTGGCTGCTGCCACGGACTTGGGGTCACTGCCATTCAAGACTCAGGACACAGTTCCACATGTTGGACCTACTGGGCCCAGGTGGAGTATGTAAATGGCAAAGGAGTAATGTGGGCCATCGTCGGGGGGGTCAGCGATGGTCTGTGGAGGCTGCAGAGGTCGCAGGACTGGTGCTTGGAGCTTGCACCGGCACGTGGTGGGCCCTCATCGACACACGCCGGTGTAGGCAGGTGAGCGGAGCCTCGTTGGTGTGCTGTGGCCGGCATGACGGGTCAGGGGACCAGTGGCCTGGGGTGCAGCAGGCGCACAGGGATGCAGTCCCCGCAGTGCTCGGCGCAGGACTCGTGGCGGGCCGAGAACCGCCGCACTGGCAGATGCGTTGTCCATTCCGAATGAGAACCACGCCCAGCGCGACAGGGTTTTTGTTCACACCCCTACGCAGGCCTGGCGTACGCAGGTCCAACCCACTCCACACGCGCATGCAGGGTGGGACATAACGTGCGACATTTCCACGTTCTGCCCCACAGCCTGTGGGGACATGGTAGTGTCCACTGGCCACTGCACTCCATGCACCAGCAGTTGATCTCCACATGGCCATTTCCGTGGTTTGCACTCTGTGGTCTGTCCGGCACCTCCACACCACACCTGGCATTGGGTGGGTGCACATTCCTTGATCACTTGCCGCTCTCGCACATGCCTGCTCCATGCCTCTCCTCGCATCCTGCTATTGTGTGTCTGTGGTGTCATGTCGTGGCTGGGTTGTGGGCATGGCAAGGCCAGCTTCACAATGGAGTCGTGTTGTCGCGTCTGGTTGGTTGGCATGTTGTGTGTCATGTTGAATGTAGTTGTGCTGCGTGCCCATTGCCAGTGTTGTGAGTTGCATGACTGTGGGCTGCAGGTGTGTGGTGTGTTCATTTAGGTCTTACCAACGGGCACTGCAGTTCCATGGGTGCCATCCTGGGAGCGCTGGGGGATGCTGGACTGTCCGGAGATGTGAGAATCATGCACTCTGCCTGGGGAGTTGGCCAAGACATTGTTGAGGAGTCCCGGGCAGTCCACTGTTGCCTGCACATTCATGATATGCGTGTGCTTTCTGTTGTGGTAGTTGTGTGCAGTGTCGGCAGGGGGCACGAGGGGTACATGTGTGCAGTTGATTGGCCCTGACACGTGAGGGAATCCAGCTATGGCGTAGGGGCCTTGCTTGGTCTCCAGCAGCTCCTGCGCAGTGTGGGTGAAGTGGAGGTGTTGGGGTACCAGGTTGTTGTTGGCATCCAGGACAGGTGTGATGACCTTGTATGGGGCTGGCTGTGTGACTCCTCCAACTCTGGCAGTTGTGGGTTGGATAGTACCAGAGGCCGACATGTGCTGCGCAGCCGGCAGCTTTGTCTGCGGAGGGATGTTGGTAGTCCGCTGGGTTGGTACCGTCAGCAGGTGGGGGATGTGGATCAGGATGCGGGGAATGGTTGTCCTTTTGGGCCTGTAGTGGGCAATGTCCTCCTCTGGCGTTGGGTCTGGGAAGCAGGTGCGTTTCTGGTGGGTCCGCTGTCTTTGTGTACGCTGCCTCTGTGGTGTTCCCGGGGAGGGGGGGGGCGGGTCCTGGGGGTGGTGGCGGGCCTGTGGTGGGTGGGGGTGGGTGTTGTGTCCCTCATGGGTCTCGGAGCTGCATGGTCATTGTCTTCATGGCATCTGTGGGTCTTCGGGTGTGGCTCTTGGCTGAGCTCCCTTTCATGCTGCAGGTAGTCGTCCTGCTTAACACCAGCAAAAGGCAGGTGTTAAATCACTGGTGCTACCGCGGCTTATCGCCTGTTTTTGGTTCGCTTCGCAGATCTGGCAGTTCGTTGTGAAAGTGGTGTTGTGGTTTTTTCGTGTGTTTTTGCACGGGTACGCCTACTCTGCATCTCATTAGGGTTAGTTGGTGGTGTCCACCGTGGTGTTAAATTTTGGGGCAGTTGTCGCGGGAATACTGGCGATGTCTGCAGTTTGCACCCGCTTTTGAATAGGGTGTTAAATCTATCTCCACTTTTGATGGGTTAAGGTGGGGATAAATCGGCGGTAGGCCCTTGTGAATATCCCCCTTAATTTACACAAAATATATGTCACTGTAAGAAATAAACAAGCCAAATTCAAATTATGGATGAATCTCTGCACCTTCTAAGTGCGTGGGGGAGGGTTTCCCACTTTCCTGGCAGGGGTGTATCTTCAGGGGGGGTGGATGGGGTGGAATACCTCCCAAAGTTTACTTTCGGTCGATTAACATGCACAGCTGGCTGGTTGTTCGGTTCAGCTCACCTGTTGCCTATTTCCCAGGCCACAGAGTAGAATGTTGTTGCAGGGCCCTGTATTAGGCCTTTTCACAACATTAGGAATACATACTGTCCACTGGCGGGCCCTGCTGTCACTGTGACATTAGGGCCAACTCTCATTGCATTGACCATAATTCAGACAGGTTGGCCTGCATACTGCTACAAGGAGATGGGAGTCAAAGGGCAGACTCCTGTCTGCCTCCAATTTAGGAAGTTTAGCACTGATATGTTCTGCTTAGTCATTCCTGCAGCCCATAGAGCCAGCACTCATTCGGGTGTCTGCCTCCCCGGGGTCCCTGCTGCTTCCAAGCAGTTTGAGCCTGCCTGAGGGTGAGTGGGCACAGACAGGGTGTTATTGTTCTGCTCCCTTAAATAAAGTATGACCACTCAAGTAGGCAAAAAAGTGTCAGTGTTAGTGTGTGCACTTGAGGGTGTGTCATGCGTGTGCACATTAGTTTTGTGTATGTCTATGCATGTGATTGCAGTGCACAAGGCTATCCACATGAGTGTGGGTGCACATGAGCATGTGCGCATGTGAGACTGTGCACCTGAACGAGTATGCACGTAACTGTGTGTGTACTGGAGTGTCTGTGAGTGCAGGAATTTCACCTTCTGGTGACAGATCCGAATCTCGGTAAGCCTACTCAGTCTTTTATCTTTCTGAGGTCGATAAAATGAATAACATTGAGCTCGGTAACAGTAAACATATGTTGATCTGTGCCAAGATACCCCAAGTGGTGAACATGCTCTTACTTAAATACGTGTGCTATGTGTTCATGTGAGTGTGTGTAAACATGAGTGTTGTGTCTGTATCTATGTGCACGAGTATCTGTGTTGGTTTGTGTCAGAATGGCTGAAGTAACAGCGAACATTTCAAATTGAGTACATTGGCAAAAGCATTAGTTTGCCAGCCACAAATAGATAAATGAATGGCTTCTCCAGGATGGGTTTTATGTGCATTCGTAGAATTCCTGTCTGTATGTCAAATTTAGTGGGGTGAAATTCATACAGTTTGCTTTTGCATATTTACATGACGTTTTTCGAGAAATTATGCAAAATGCAAATCCACCATGCGTGAAATGCGTCCCCTTGTCAAGTCAAGTCAAGTCAAGCTGATCTTTATTCGGTTTCAAATGCTAAAACCATAATGGAAAACAGTCCTCACAGGGACATACCGGGTTGAATAATAACCTAGGGTAAAAATAAATCAGGGATACAAAGACTCCAATAACACACAAACAATACCAGA
Organism: Calotriton arnoldi; assembly: GCA_963921515.1. Taxonomy (NCBI): domain Eukaryota; kingdom Metazoa; phylum Chordata; class Amphibia; order Caudata; family Salamandridae; genus Calotriton; species Calotriton arnoldi. The sequence continues at coordinate 97,445 of CAWUFW010020142.1, forward strand.
TAAAAAATGAAATCGCTCAAGTTAACAGAATAAAACAGCTCCTAAAAATGTTTGACGTTCGGACAGGTGAGCGAGACAATACAAAGTGCATGGTGCCATAGATAACGTGTGAGAGACAGAGTGATTAGTCACAGCTAGACCTGCGCCTGACAGCAGATTTTAAAAAGTTAAGCACATAAAAAACAGTGCTACCCGTAAGCATTTGTAAAAAGATAAAAGCGGGTCGCACTTGCCTAAAATTGGCCTTTTTCAGGATCGGGACTAAAAAAGACTTTCTTGGTGTGTCATAAAAGCTACAAAACTTCGTGAAATAGACTATGTCCTGTGGAGATTTTCCATTGCAGCAACAGGACAACAGGCTTTGGCCCTTGCTCTGACCCCTTGGGTGGGCAAGGAGGAGGTGGAAGAGGTCAAACCGAAACTTGGTCAGTAGAAATCGGTCGTATGAGTTTACGAACCCCAGTAAGTAAGGCTCCACCATCAAGGTGGTTCTTAACATGATGAAGCGGCGTACACTGGCTTCAAAAGCTCTTTCTCTTGCCTTGCCATGGTCTGCTGCACGAAAAAACGCCTTTATGTGGTTCAAATCCTTCTTGTTGGTTAAATCAGAGTTAGCGAATAGATCACCTCTCCCCATAATCGTTAAACTCTCCTCGATGTATTTGAGCCACGGCACACAGGAGGCTTGATCAATGGCCACACAGTCCTTTAAGATCACTCTATTTAATGATGTCCCCTTACTAGCCCAGATTGGTAACCAAAGGGACACAGGGTGGAATGCTATCAGGTCAGGTGGTGGGAGTCAGACCAAGCTCCTCATATACAGTGAACGAGGAGGTGCCCTGAGGAACGGCTAAGAGCCTTCTCAAAAACTTGTTTTCAGCAATTTGAAGGTCATCTGTGGTGGTGTACCCCCAGATTTCACTGCCAAATAGTGCTTTTGAGATACACTTGGCCCTGTAAAGCTTTGATGAGCGCCCACTGGTCTTTTCTCAATCTAGAGGCAAAGTTAAAAATAGCCGCAGTCTCCCAGATAAGGTCATTTTATTTACGAGTTAATTGGGGCCCCCATTTAATTTTGGCATCTAACAATACCCCCAGGTATGAGAAATCACTTGTCCTTGGGACTGGGGAGGCCCCTACCTTGAAAGTATATGGCCTACTTGAGCGGGCACCTACTTGCATGATATAGGACTTTGAGTTATTAACCTTCAGGTCCTGCTCCCCCATGAATTGGACGAAGGAATTTATTTGTATTTTTTTTATTTCATTTTTCCATCATAATGGAAACTTGCATCAACACATAACAGGTACCGGTATACCTATCACAGACTTCTATATAGGCGAATATTGCACCATTCCGACCCTCACCTCCCACCCCCGCAAGTCAACTTATGCATGCATTGGACAGGTCAGACTTTTCAGTGCACAGCTGTCTAGTAATATCAATACTTTACATTGCCACTTCTCGCAAGAACCCCCCATTTTTATCATTTGAGTGTAAATAGGCCATCATCAGTCCCAAATAGTCTCTTGGCCTTGATGGCAAAGGAAGGTCCTCAGCATACAGTTCGAGTTGGGTCTTACAGTGTGCAATATCCACTAACCATGCCTCCTTAGTGGGGCTAGTTTTGCTCCCCTAATGGACTGCAACTCTTCGTTTTGCTAGCAGTAAGCTCACTAATAATAGTTTCTTAGTTGTCGATTTGAACACACTCAGCAGGCCCAGCAGACAGATCAACGGTGTGCACAGTACTCTCGCCCCCACCACCTCAGATAAAACATCAGTTATCTGTACCCAAAATTGTCACACTCATGGGCAATTCCACGCCAAATGTATGAAGTCAGGCCCCTCAGCCCCACAGCGTGTACATTTGGAATAATTTCTCAGGCCATATTTGCATAATTGCTCAGGGGTATAATACAACTAATGAAGGTATTTAAACTGAATTATCCCTAAGTTGCAATTAGACGTCAGCATGCTTAATTGTGCACAAGTTTTCCAACCCGCCTCCCCCACAGGCTGCTCCAGCACAGCATTCCATTTCTCCATCGACTTCCCAACGTCCACATTGTCATCCTTTTGCGCAGCTGTGTATAACATGGTGATAAGATGTTGCCTAGAGGCATTAGTTAACATACACTGCAGGGCCTTCCGAATGGGTGATTCGCTGGGAAATAGCGGGTTATGAGCTCGGACTGCGGCTGTCAGTCGGTAATAAACAAATGTGAGTAGTGGGGATTGGGCTCTATATACCACCAGGTCTGTCAAGTTTAAAAACGTTCCATTGATCCCCCATATTATTCAGACCCACATCCTGCAGTATTTGAAGTGACTTGTCTTCCTGTGTGACTGTTATATCCGGATGATGTAGCAAAGGCTTCTCAGGAGCGTATAACACCGGTTTACCCACCGGCCGGACTAGTGCCCGCCAAGCCATCAAAGTAGTCGGCAATGTGTTAATTTCAGATCGACGGGTTGAGGTGTGTCCATGCGGGAGTATAGCTCTGAGAGGTATCGGGCTGCATCGTCATGCTCTATTGCCATATGTGGGATAAAATGATGAGATGCACAGCAGAAGTGTGCAAATTGGGCCTGTGCGCAAAGGTAATATAACTTAAAGTCTGGGGCACCAAACCCTCCCTCTGAATATGGTCGAGTTAACACTTCCTAGCCAATTCGCGTTTTTTTACCAGGCCACGTTAGTGTAACCAATAGGGATCTCAGTTGTTTAAAAAAGGACTCAGTTAGTACAATAGGGATGTTAAGAAACAGATACAGCAGTTGGGGCAGTATTACCATTTAATAACTGCCAACCTGTCAGCTAGAGAGAACGGAAGCTTAATCCAATGCACAGCTCGGTCTTCGAGCCTGGACATTACTCTACCGTAATTTTCTTGCAGTACTACGTTAGGGTCCCTGTGAACCCACACTCCTAGATACTTGACAGGGCCTGATGCCCATTCCAATGGAAATTCAATAGCATGTGGTTGCATCCCTGATGTGAGCGGAAGAATTATCAATTTTTCCCAATTTAAACACAGACCTGAATAGTACTCAAATTTGATATATTCCCGGATTACCGGTCCTAGATTGACGACTGGGTCCCTAATATAAAGTGTCATGTCATCAGCATATAACGAGATGATCAGTGGCTGCAAGTGAAAGCCGAGTGCTGCAGCCACGTATTTTTGCCTAATCATGCAGGCTAGTGGTTCCATAAGGAGTGCAAATATAAGAGGCGACAGAGGACAGCCCTGTCTTGTCCCCCTGTTCACTCTAATGGCATCTGATTTATTGTTATTGATACACACTCACGCAGTCGGAGATTCATACAATAATCTGATCCATTTTAAGAATGCCTCTGGCATCCCCATGCTCGCCAGTACAGCAAACATATACGTCCATGCTATTGAATCAAAAGCTTTGGCTGCATCTAGTAAGACCGCAGCCGCTGGTAAGGTGGGCTCTATTTGGTGTAGTAATGCAAATATTGTACGGAGATTGTGTGTAATGGACCGTGCAGCTATGAAACCAGATTGATCAGGTAATACTAGCCGGGACATCAGCGGTTGCAGCCGCATAGCAAGTATCTTAGCCAGAACCTTTGCATCTATATTTATGAGAGATAGAGGTCTATAAGAATCACACCTCCCTAGCGCTTTATCTGGTTTCAGCAATGTTATTATGAGTGCCTCTTTTAACGAGGGTGGCAGCGCACTACTGTTATATGCCTCCTCATAGAGTGCGTGCAGGTGTGGGGCTCGTAGGTCAGAATATTCTTTATAGAATTCCCCAGTGAAGCCGTCTAATCCTGGGGCCTTACCATTCGGTAATGCACAGATTGCCTCCCTCACCTCATCAACTGTCACTGGCTGCAACAGGTACTCTCTTTGTCCTGGCGACCGCCATGCCAGTGCCACTTTTCTAGATAATGGTTCAATTCAATCAGTGATGCCATGTTTTGTGATCCATTTAGACTGGAAGAGAATTTTTTGAATTCTTGGAGTATTTCTAGGTTTGAGTAGCACGCTGTACCGCCCTCATCCACTATATGGATTATAGATTCTGAACCTTTCTGCGATCTCAGCTTTTGTGCAAGGCTACGCCCAGGTCTCCCGCCTTCACCGTACACTCGGGCCACATCATGTTTCAACATAAAGCGTGCCTCTTGATCTGCCTGGGATTCATAGTCTGACAGCTGTTCCTAATAGATGCTAGAATAGCCTCCGTTGGGTGGTGTTCATATTCTCTTTCTAAAGAGTTTAGCTTATCTTCAGCCTTATTTAATTGTGTTCTGATGCTTCTCAGTACCGCTGTTTGTGTGCTTATGCATTTCCCTCTTAGTGTAATTTTAAAAGCTTCCCATAACGAGCTTTGACTAGCCACCGAACCTGCGTTTATTGCAAAATACTCTACTATCGCCTTGCGCACCTCCTCCTTAAAAGCTGTGTTCAAGAGCGCTGCCAGGCGAAAATGCCAGACAAACGGTGCGGGGGCTACACTTGGTACCTTCAGGCGCAACAGGACCAGCGTATGATCAGAAAACGTCTTAGGGAGGTCCCGTCTTCATCCACCCATTGGCACACCTCAGTAGAGAGTAGCCAATAGTCTAGTCTCAACCACATTCCATGGACTGTGGAAACAAATGTACCCTCCCTCCTTGTCAGGTGTCTCAATCGCCAGGCATCCTCCAGGCCGTATTCATCCATCCCACCCCACAGTATCTTGGCTGCCTGTCTGCGCCGCCACTCTGTATCCGCTGAGCGATCCATTATGGGATTTAAATACGTATTCAAATCCACCACCCAAATGTGTGTAGGTGAAATGGCATGTAATCATCACCAGATATCTGAAAAGAACTCTGGATCATCTATGTTTGGTGCATATGTATTAACTATTGTGACATCAGTACCTGCTAACTGTCCCCTTGCAATTATAAGCCTACCTTGACCATCCACCTGGTGAGACACGAGTGCAAAGGGAATCCCACGCCTAATCAGCAGCGAGTGGAATACGAGGAGGCTAAGCGACATATCGCCCACTTTGTGCCTATGGTGCTATATGAGCGCACACCCAGGTGCGTCTCCTGCAACAGGGCCACATGTATATTGTGTATGTCCAGGTATTGTAGCACTAACCTAACCTTTCGGGGATTATTGAGGCCTCTCACGTTCCATGTAATAAAGTTTACACTGTCATCCATCCGTGACATAGTGTCTCTTCGTAGTGCAGTGCCAGTACACTCGGTGTATGGCAACCGGGATGTGCAGGTATACCCCAACTCCCCCCCCTCCCACTTCAGCGTCCCCAACTAGCCAAAGGTATCCCCAACAATTAGGAAACATACACAATTGGGACATTGAAATTTCTAGAAAAAACGAATGCAAGAAAATTACAGTACACTGTGCTGAACTCATCTGGGGTGCTCCCTCGCGGGGGGTCGTCAGTGGCCCAGTCTCCCTCCAGGTGGGCGGAGGTGACCGGATTCACAGGCATAATGACAATTCTTCTCCACCTGCTGCAACGTACAATGGTCTATGGAGATATATAGTGTTTCCCATTACCAGGGAGGAGAGGCCCATGGTTGTATTAGAAGTGTCTCAGGGCTACTGTAGCTACAGTTTCGCCCATTGCTCAGATCTCATATTCTGACTTCTCCATCTTTGACATCCGAAGTGTTTCAGACCTGCACGTTGGGCAGTATCTTTTTCAGGTAGTCTTTGGCCGCCTTGGGTGATGCAAAAATTTGCAGCTTGCCGTGATGTTACACACGCAGACGCGCCTAATACCACATGGCATAAGAGATATTTGCCTTTTGCAGTTGCCGCTTGACAGGCAGAAATTCTCTTCGTGCAGCCTGTATTGTAGCTGTGAAGTCTGGAAAGAAAGAAACCTGATTTCCCTGGTATTGCACCACTCCTTTTTCCCTGGCTAGCCCGAGGACTGTATCTCTGTCCCGATAATTCAGGAGCTTTGCTATAATAGGGCATGGGGGAGTCCCTGGTAGCGGGCGCGCTGCGAGTGAGCGATGCACCCTCTCCACTACGAGTAGCGCAGACAAGTTCTCGGCTCCGAACAACGCCTTCAGCATTTCTTCAATCTAGATCTTCATTTTCACAGTGTTGGTGGACTCTGGCACACCAATAATGCATAGATTACTATGGCGGGAGCGCGCCTCAAGATCTTCGTTCTTTGCTTATATTATTGCCAGGACACACTCCCTATTCAAACTCTTCGAGCTCACTGTTTGCAAGTCGTCCTCCGCTTTGGAGATTTTTTGTTCCGTCTCCGCAATGTGCACAGACTGCTTAGCCATTTTCACCGCCATATTGTCTATCCATAGATTCAAGGAGTCAATTTTGCCGTCAATTGATTGCAAGCTATTTTGCATAGCCAACAGTGTTGTTTCGAGAGTGCTGCTCTCCGTGGTCCCCGTAGGTTGCCCCTCTGACGTGCCTGCTTCAGACAGCTGTTTTGTGGAACGTCGTGTTTTGAATGTGATCCTGGCTTGTGTTTTATCTGCTTTACCCATGGTGGTGGCTGCCCTGTGCACCACAGCTGCTCACAATGATGGGTACCGTTCTACCTGCTCCCGCTCTCCTTTTCCCAGGTGCTGCTGCTGCTGGTATGCAATTACTACCGAGCACCGGAGTCGACCCCCCGGCGGTAGACAGGAGTACAGGCCCGGTATCATGCAGCACCCTCACTGTAGAAGTGCATAGCCTGGATAGTGCAGATGTGTTCTAATGTGTTTATAAGCCGCAGCTGTGGTAATCAGCAGCCCCCTAAGGTGTCCCGCTTTGCTTGAGGGCAGACTCTTACAGTGCACACACCACGCAGCACTGCCCGATCAAGGCCCCAGGCCTGCAGCTTTGCTCACAGAGTCGGGCCTACTCTCCCATGTGCTCCAAAGCTGGCTCGCCCCTATTGTACCTCCGCCGCCGGCTCTGTTATATAACTATGAGACACGCGCATCTCGCCAAGTCCCAGCTCTCCGTCAGATTTGGCCCGCCAACTAAGGGCCCAGCACTCAGACCAACACCGCGGTCTCGATTTTGCAGTGTCGGCCTCTCCAGCAGTCAGGCCGCCGTCGCGTGGCTGGGGAGGGGCGCACTCGTCCACACGCTCGCTCCCCCACCGCGATTAGCCGCCGAGTCCCCACTTACGAGTTCTTGGCCAAAGTCCGCTCCAGCAGCACGCCCGTAGATAAGGGCTCAGCGTCTCTCTCCGCTCCGGACACGGGCCCTGCCTTCAGCCACGCCGCAGCTAGGTCTCTGCAACATGACCTCACAACAGCTCGCGGTAAGCGGTGGGGGCTATTTCTCGGTTCGCTTTGTGTGCCAGCAGTTCCCGGTCAGTCAGAAGGATGTTTTATTTCAGCCGGTGAGGCTTGGGCGGATTATCAGATGGATTGTAGGAACCCAGCCGGCAGAGCTGCACTCATGTGGAGCCATCTTGCCGTGGGCTCTCTGGCGCCCCCCCGGACGAAGGAATTTAAGAGCGTTTGCAGACTCCGTTCAGTCCTGGCCATCAAGACGGCATTGTCTGCGTACAGCAGAACCGGAAGGTCACGCCTTCTCGCCTGAGGATAATCCGCCTTGGTTTCCAGAAGGGTCGTCTCTAAATTATTGATGTAAACATTAAATAAGAAAGGGGCCAGAATGCAACCCTGATGGACCCCTCTCTGAATGGAGAACAGGCCTGAAACCTTCAGGTCACCCGAGTATCGCACAGCTCCTTCGTATCTTGATGGAGCTCTTGTAAAAAACGAACTATGTCTCTGTCCACCCCCAGAGAAAGCAAGGCCTGCCAAAGCTTGCTTCTGTTCACACAGTCAAATGCGGAGGAGAGGTCCATAAAGGCCAAAAAGATGGTGCCAGAGCGGGAACTGTATACTTGTTCAATATCAAATAAAGATTCAGATATTGATTTGTTGTTGAGCGGCCGGGGTGGAAGCCGAATTGGACGTCTGACAGGATATTATTCTCTAGGGCCCAGTTGGATTGCCTATCTAGTAAGATCCGTCCAACCACTTTAACCACATAGTCCAGCAGGGAGATAGGCCTGTAGCAGTGAGTGCTATCTCTGTTTCCTTTTTTAAAAACCGGGACAATAATAGAGGTGGCCCATGAAGCCAGGGGACCCAACCTAACGGCCACGTTGATAACAGAGGTGAGCACAGGGACCCAAAGCTCCGTGTTGGAGATGTAGCGATCGGGGGGGATTCCGTCTGGTCCAGGGGCCTTATTTCGCATCAGCACAACTATTCCCAACCTGACTTCTCCCTCTGAGACTATCAGGGCTGATGTTTAAACACCCGCGCCACGGGATACGCACTGAGCTAGGGGTCCCCCAAACATATCCTCGAAATGGCTGACCCAGTCATTCTCTATGATGTGGGCATCCAGGGCGTTGGCTGTCTCTACACCCAGAAAAGGGCTATTGACAATACTCCAAAACTTAGTGCTAGTCTTGATAGTGCTGGCTTCCATAAGCTTCCTCTAAGCATCCCCCTTCAAAGCCTCCTTCCGCTTACTCAGGGCTTCTTTATACTGCTTGTCAATTTTTGACACAAGGGCACATTTTTATGCTATAAAATAGTGTAAAAAAGCATGCAATTCGATATTCTTGGCTTATTGAATGTTCTAGCATTTGTTTATTATTCAACTAGGTTTTGTAGCATGTTACCACATAGGGGAGTGCACAGTTGTTGAGTTGTTGTTGCTGCCCGTGGATGATTCTATCCATATACTAATTCTACCAAAAATATTCCTTAATTTTCCAAGCTCCAAGCTAATTTCCCTAACTTTGCCCACCTCTTGTCCTTTTTAGTTGGGTATACTATCACTCGTTGGAAAATCTTAGATAAACATCCCCCTAATATTATTGATTCAGTTATGCCCATGTTTCCTGGAGCATGTATAAGTAAAGACTCATGCTAGCAGTCCACAGAGGCTCTTATAATTTCCAATTGGGGTCTTTAGTTTTGTGCGCAGGTGAAGGTAAAATAATGCTAGATGGTTTGTGGGGATCCAGCAGAAGACTGGGACACTGTCTAATGCCACAAGTAGTCTTGGATAGCAGTTAGTGACAGTGAATAGGCAGAGCAAGCCTTATGTGTAGCAAGCAGTACAAATGCAACTGTCAATAAAAAGGGAACAGAGGAACCTCACTGTGCTGGATGTGAAGTTGATCTCCATTAGTTTCTCTTGGGTTGCTGTGCATCAAGTACAGTTAACAAGATTCAAGCCTCGGCTCTCTTTCTCTTCATCTTCACTAGTACATATGACACCCATTTCTCAGTTGTGCCAGTGATGTGTTTACTCAACATCTTCCCTTCATTCTTTTCTGGAGATTGTGCCGATTCTTGTCAACTGGCATAATATCTTCAATTTTCTTTCCCCTGCTCCACTGTTTGACCTACGATTCTTCAATCTTAACCCTTCCTATGCCAACAAGGACACAGCCTAGCCACATTCACAATCCCTAAACAACTCCCTAAACCTCAAACTCAGACTGGGGACTTGCTAGACTCCTAGGACTCCATCTTTATCATTGTTACTGCTCAGGTCAGGGGAAAGCAGGTGTAGCTTCTTGTAAGCCATACAGAACTCTTTGTGGGTATGCTCATCTGGTGGCCGTCTCCCGTAGGAAATGGGCACTTTCCCTTGGGCTGTGTTTTTGAGATTTACTCATAGGCAAGAGATATATCAACCATAGTGGGAAAATGGGCAAGTTTTAGCCTTCTGGAGGAAATGTTTGGCGTGCCATCTCCATGTGTTTTGGTAGATCCACGACTTGGTTCCTCATTCTTGCACTTCAAAGAACTACTGAGACTATAAATGTTGCATGATTCTTAAAATCACTAACATAGTTCAAGCTGATAAGATCAAATGTACACAACTTCAAGACTATGATCAACACATATATGGCAGAAAGCAAAATCTAACAGAATCAGAAGATTCATTACCTTCTTATCCTCATGGACAATGAGAAAGTGTGCCTCACTTCAGGAAATTCCACAGTATGGTTGTTGGGAATGATAAATATTGATTGGCATGGATCACAGCACATCACATCAAAACAAGTGATTATTATATCACTATACTTAATTAATTTCAATTTATATGTAACGTTTCTTGATTGCCTTCTCCATTTATTTATGAACCAATTTTATTGAGTTTTCCAAAGTAAACGTAAACAGGACAGTGCAAACAGCTTTACACAATCTGAGATGGTTAAGCTGCATCCAGCACATTCCAAGGTCATGCAAGTCCATAATAAACCCATCATTTGACCCATATTTTATGAAATCTCTGCGGGCAGCCTCTCGCTGCATAGATCGGTTCTTCTCGCTTGGGGCACCCATTCATGCCCGCAAGTTAGGCGGTCAAAGCTGGAGGTGCGAAGGAAGTTCGTGTCTGGGCTATACCTTGCTTGGCCATGAGCATGCCTTGCCCCACCAAAGCCTGTTCTCCCTTTGTGCCACCCACATCGTTCAGTATTACTAGTAAGTTGACTTGGGTGTAGGTTCATTAGAACGCCCCAACACTTGTGAAAGTGCCTGAAAATGTTTAACCCATTAGGTCGCAATGATCGGGCATGTCAATACCATGCGGAAGAAGATGCCAGAGCTATCTGGGCAGCAGAATCATGTGGAGGAGGGGTGAGCTCGAGCCCGACAGAGTCTACATGGTGTGAGATATGTAAGGTGTAGGAACTTCAGCTGTACCATCTGGAGGCAGGAAGAGATAGCTAACGGCTGTGGGGCTAGCTTGGTGCGCTGTCAATCATCCTCATCCAATTGACCAACCTAGCTCCCGTAAGGGGGTAAACAGATCAGGGGACTGAATAATGAGGGCTTTGTAAATGCAGGAGATTCCACCTTTCCCAAGGGATCCTGAAGATTCATTGCCTTCAAGGGGCCATATTTGGGGATGGCTGTCAAACTGGTGCAATACAGGAGTAGGGCATGGTGGAGCTGTAGTTTTCTATAAAATTGGGACTTGTGAAGTCGAAACTCTATCTGCAGCTCTTGAAATGATTTCATTTGTATGCCCTACCGGATGTTACTCAATCTCAAGATACAGATCAGGTCCCATCTCTGGAACACTTTCCACCATGCAACCTAATCCAGCCATCTCCCCTACCACAGAGGTGTTTCCATGATGTGTGTGTGGTCCCATCCTATCCAGTGCAGCGCAGATCTTCAGGACAGGAGGACTACCCAGGTAACCTCTGGGGTGGAGTGGGGGGTGACCACACCACCCCTTCGAATGACTCCTGGTGGTCCCAGAAGGAGGACCATTACCCAAATAGACTGACCACCCCAGAAACCTCGACATAGTCCTGGACGGCAAACTGACTGTGAATTCCCAGATCAACACAGTCTTTTCTGCCTTCTTTCTCACACTTTACATGGTATGAAAAGTCTTCAAATGGCTCCCCCTGAACACCAGACGTACCGTTACCCAGGCCCTGATCACCAGGCGATTAGACTATAGCAACACACTCTATGCTGGGATCACCGCACACCTTCTGCAGAGACTCCAGACCATACAGAACTCTGCCGTCAGACTCATCTTTGACCACCTCAGATGGAACCTCATCACACCCCACCTCAGAAAACTCCACTGGCTCCCTATACATAAGAGATGGCAATTCAAGCTGATGATCCATGCCTACAAAGCACTGCACAGCCAAGGACCAGCCTACGTCATCCATGGCCTGAACTTTCAACATCCAACCAGACAACTATGCTCCGCCTTCCTCTCACTTGCCCACACCCCTCACATCTACCAAAGCAACAGCGGAGGACCTTCCTTCTCCTACCTTGCTGCAAAAACCTGGAACGACCTCCCTTTGCACCTATGGGCCTTCACCTCTCTACGGGAATTCCGAAGAGCACTTAAGACCTGGCCGTTCAGTTGAGTCATCTGAACCATCATGAGGCTCAAGTGCCTGGATACCCTCTCGGGTGATTAGTCACACTATAGAAATCCACAAATTTATTGAGTGATGAGGTCCCCTTAAACCCTTCCCAGGTTAATGCCATGTGAGCGAGATCTCGACACAGAGAGCTTGATACTGCCACATCTCATGGAACCAGTCTTTTATCACCACCAGTTGCGTTGCCCAATATTATAGGTGGAAAGCAGCCACTCCTAACCCTCCAGCATACGTGGACTGAACACATTTGCCGAATGCAATGCAGGATGACCTGTTGTCCCATAGAAACACCCATATCTGCATTTGTAACATATTGAAGCAACTCTGTGGCATAAGTAGTGGGACGTTCTGAAATGCATGCATGAACCTCGGCAGGATCATCATCTTGAAGAGTGCTATTGCCATTCTCCCCAAGGGGTTAAGTGGCAAGGTGGACCAATGACTAAAATTCAGCCACATATCTGCTATTTGGAGCATACGATTGGGGATGCAGTTGCAGCTAGAGAGGAAAGAGACCCGGATAACTAAATATGGAAAGCTGAGTTGGTGAATCAGAATGTTAGACTTCTATTTCACGGCTCACTCTTGTTCGTCAGTGAGACCAGAAGGAATTTGGTGCAAGTCACCTGGAGGGCAGATTCCTGCCTGTAGAGGGCATTGGGAAAAGTCTAGGCCCAGTTTCTGAGGGGTGAGACAGAAACAACAACACATCAGCATACAGGTCAATGCAATCCTCCATGCCCTCCCCTACATGAACACCCGCACCTTGGCATCACAGCATACCCAAACCTTCAGCGGTTCCATTGCCAGTGCACAGAAGAGAGGTGACACTGCCTGGTACCCTGCTGTACCACAAAGGGTCAGACAGAATTCCGCTGACCCAGAATTGAGCCCAGGGCTGAGCAGAAAAAATACAAACATAAGTCAAAAGCTGAGGTTTGAATCCTAATTTGGACAGTTCAGCGAAGAAGGTCAAAGGCCTTTTAAAATTCGAGAAGTAGAAATGCACAGGGGCCTTCAAGACTGTGGTGGTGCTTTAGGGCGGGGTGCACTCGCCGAGTACAAAGACGGGTGCTCCAGTGAGGTATAAAACCACATTGGTCCGAATTACCCAAATAAGCCTGTATACTAACACCTTTGCATACGGCTTGAGTTTAGTGTTCATGAGAGAAATGGTGTGGGATGATGCGCATTGGCTAGGAGGGTGTCCGTGTTTGTGGAACACAACAATTCTGGCCTTATCTAGATGCTGTGAGAACCAGCCTTTGTCAATGGCTTCCATCTACATTTCTAGTAGGGGGGTTAAGAGGAGTTTATGAAATCATTAGTAGTATTCGAGAGGAAACCGGTCAGGACCTGTGGTTTTCCTCAGGCCCATGTCTTTGAGGGCCTCCTCTAGTTCCATCAACAAGAGGCTGATCTAGTTCCAATTATTCAAAGGCAGACAGCGTGGAAGAAGCAGATTCACTGTGAGCAGTGACAGGGATTCCCTCTGAAGCCTCTCCGTCTTGGCATGCAGAGTTTGGTAAAAATCCAGGAAGGCAGCCGTGATGGACTGCAGGTCATCACCATGTGAATCAACAATTCTCAGAATCAATCTATTGGCGGATTCATGTGTGCCCAACCAGTACAAGAGTTTACCAGATTTGTCTCCTCACTTATATACCCTCTTAGAGGAAGAAATCCATCATTGTCTGGCCTCCTTCAGGCACAATTGTTTCAATGTCACCCTACAGAGGGTGATGTGATGCTGTGTTTGCTCATCTGTCAGGGTCCGGGCCGGTCCTTCAATGGTGACTAGCTGTGTTTTGAGGAGATGTCCATGTCTCTCCGCCTCTGAGTTTTCAAATATGCCCTGACAGTTCTGCACTTGCAGGCCTTTCCAGCCACCCACAGGCTACCCGAGGACTCCACTGAGCTTTTATTAAGGTCTAGGTAAGTCTGCATTGGTTGGTGTAGAAGGAGTTGGTATGCCTTGTCTATCAAACACCAGGAGTTCAGTTGCGACATTGTCCGAGTGCCCTCCCCAGCACTCCCATATTAACCAGAACCGGGGAATTGTCTGAGATCCCCCTGAGAAGAATGTAGGCCGCTGTCATCTCTAATAGGTCCGTGGAAGGTAAGAAATAATCAATACAGAATGTCGAGCCAGGGGCGGCCGAGGTGTGAGTGCACTTCCTGAGGGAAGGGTTCCAACTACACAATTCATCGCAGAATCCCAGACTCATTGCTCAGTCACAGAGGGTGGTGGTCCCTTCCTAGATGCCCAGCCAGGGGCAGAATAGTCCAGTGAAGGGGACATCACCGCATTGAAATTGCCGCCTATAAATGTACATTCCTGTAGAAGCCTCATTACCTGAGCCTTTATGGCCTCTAGAATAGATTTGGGCAGGTGCAGTGGGATAAACTCTAGGCAGGGTGTAATTTTGACCCTCTAGCTGGCCCTCAACACCCAAATATGGGGTCAGTGGTGATGCGCAAGACCTCCATTGGGAAGGTTCTGTGAAGCAAAACTGCTACTTCACTGGATCCTCTGTAATGACCCGCATGAAATACCCTATCGTAGCCATATCAGGCCAGTTATTGGGCACTTATTACCCAATCAGTGGGTTATCTGACACATTAGGACCTCTGGGGCATGCCTATATGCAAATCTAAGGATTGTTCCTCCCTTGATACAGCAAACTGTTCACAATCCAAGTCATGACTTTGAAAGTGACCCTGGTGGTAGCTGTAACAAGTCAGAGGGCTCAGAATTGGTAAGTGTAGGAGGACATCCGTATGGTAAAGCAACAGGTTTGCAATGTGTAGTGTGGAAAGGAGTGCGCTGTATAGAATGAACAGAACCGTAAAAACTAAGTGCCAACCCGGCCTAACCCAACCTTCCTTGCCCCCAACTCTCCCCTTCCAACACTTCCACCCTAAAAGCCTTTGTCACCTCAGGAACAATGGCAACTATACAAAAATGGAAACTAGGCAAAATTATATTCTAGAAGTTCTGGCCGCCCCGGCATGAGACTAACAGTGTAGGATAAAACATTGCTCAAAGCATATAATTGAGATTTCAGTGATTTCCCCGGAACTGAGGAATGCCTTGACCAATCGTACCACCATGGCATCTCTAGCACTCCTTCCAGCCTCCCCAACCCTAGCCCCTGGGACTGGGTCTGAGGCGCTAAGTCCACTGGCTCCCTCAAGGATTGATTGATGTTTCTTCTTTCCGGTGTCGGTGTAAGACGCATCTGAGTCAGAGGAGGCTGAAGTGCCTCTGTAGTGGCCCCAATCCCTCTGGGAGGCACAACATCTGCCACACCCCTGGAGCATACTATGGGCCAGCTGCTGCGTCCCAGAGTCCTGCGGTCATTAGGAAGCTAGGAGTCGAGGGTCAGTGGATGTTGTCCTGATCACTTCAATGCTGCTTCTTGAGTCTCAAAGAAAAAGGTTTTGACTTCATGAATAACCTTGAATGGCTTGTTGGCACTAGAGGCACGCACCCTTCCTCCATCTAACTAAGCACTCAGTTCAAATCCCCTGTTCCACTAGCCAGCGGGCCGTTGGCCCCAGCTCTCGCCCTCTTTAAATCAGGCATTGTGACTGGAGGCACCAAGGAACCCTGTCTCTTCTAGTACAACTGCGCCAAGTTCCTTTGGGGGCCCTAATATTACCCTTACAAAATCTTTGCCGAACATTTGTGACTCATCCCATTATCCCTGTCCTGCCTTTAACAGTACCCCCTTCCCAAAAGCCAGGTCACCCATTGGCCTGAGAGGAAAAATCGCCGCGCAAAGCCACAGCGGTACCTCAGGCTAAGCCCAGTAATCTAGCTCTAATCTCTTGGAACTTTGCAGCGCTCAAAAGTAAGAACACGCAATCAGACTTGGGGGCCTATATCGACTCCAGGGATGTTATCCTAATTCAAGAAACTTGGAAAATAGAGTCATCACATAAGCGTGGTTTTAAAACCTTCTTTGTCTCGGCCTGTAGGTCCCTAGCAGGTAGACCATCAGGTGGACTCGCTATATGGCTTAGTACCTCCCTGAACTGTTCTGTGAGACAACTGCCCATAGGTTCACCCGATATACTTGGGCTTGAAATCTTATATTGGCGTGGGACATTTTTTTTTCTATTCAACTTTTATAATAGAAGCACAACAAAAATTTCAGAGTCCCCAGTCCTAACTCTACTGAGAGATTGCTTACCAAAGGCTGGAAAAGAAGATGCCATCATAGTGGATGATGATTTTAATTTTACTTTCGAACCCTCATCCCTTCTTATGGACATTGCCGACAATGAAGACCAATCGCTGGGTATCCCGCAACTACTAGGTCCCTGCATATCATCCTTGACCAAGGCCGCTTTCCAAATGATAGATCTCTGCTTATGCTGCCACATGAGAGCATGCAATGGCCGATTACTTTCTGACCTGACGAGACACCCTACTTTTAGAAGGTACAACTACCAGAGTTATAAAGACTACATACTCTTAGATTTATACTCCTGGGATAATCTTGTTGACATGAAGGTCTCCCAACGATTTGAGAGTGACCATTTCCCCTTCAACCTCATCTTGCGGGGCAATCCCAGACACGCAAGTTTGCACCTAAGACACCCCGGAGGAGACCTATCTATTGCTAATAACAGAAGGAACTTAAGATAGAAGCACGTTGCTGTGCATGAGGCTAGCATTGCCCAATTGTATCACTCTTTGGATTCAACTTTGTTTTCTTTTTCTGATCCTGCTTCCTCATCCTATCCTGTCATAGATCTTCATGTTAAGTGCTTCAAAGTCTTGAAAACTTCCTTTTGCACCAAACCTTCTATCACTAGAACTAGGTTGCTTCCAGTCAATCCTACTTGGTATAGTAAGATGTGCAGGTAATCAAAAAGCTCCCTTATTAGAGCCAGTAAAAGTGGACTGCTAAGGCAAACTATAAGGAAGTCAAAGGAAGGCTAGAACTACCTGGGATACCACCATCTTGGAGGACATTCTGAGTGCCACCCGATCCGGGAACCAGGGAACCTTCTGGCGTATGATTACTCATGGTGCAAAATAATGCACAGTGAGACTGGAAAATAATATTCTTTCTCAAGACTGGACTGTCCATTTCCAAACCTTATATAGCAGTGAAATCCCTAGTCCAGCCTTTGCCCCAGCTTTGCCCTCTGAGAAAACTGACCCTAATTCGTTAGCACCAACTTCTCTATCTGAACTTGAACTGAGCAATGGCCTAGATTGTTGCTTCTTCTCTATTGCGGAAACTGAACGTGCTATCAGCTCGCTGAAAGCGGGCAATGTGCCTGAATCAGACAAGCTCCCTGCAGACCTCTATCATTCAAAGCCTGCTATTTGGGCTCCTTACTTAAACCGTGTAGCTAATGTCATTATGGCAGGTGCCCGAATTCTAGCTGCCTGGAAAGGAGCAGAGATTGTGCCTATATACAAGAAGCTATTAAAGATAATGGGGTAACCCTGTGTCCCTCAGAACCTGGGTATATGCAATATAATCTACAATGTGTTCTGTTGGGTAGTGAAATTACTAAGTATCGATAGGAATAAATCCAACAGAAACACAGTATAATCACTTGTTTGAACCAATCAATGTTTAGCAATTATATTGACATTGAATGTAAGTCAAACACACCACACAAAATTCTTACTCAATATATATAATCATTTCTTTTGTATAAGACTGTCACCTATATGAATAACAGAACAAACAACATGAAATACGTGACTTTAGTGAACCATGTGACATAAAGTGCAACAGTGTTTTATACAAAATAATGAAAGAACACAAAATTCATCAACACATAAATACTACATATAAGTATATTTGCATCCTATTTATACAAGAGGTCCAGCAACCACCCGTTATGTCCATTTGTTTTGTTAATAGGGTTATGTGACTAAGGACATGGACTGATCAAAGTAGCATCGACGTTTCAACCCCAGGTGTATGCGTTAGTCAGTATACATTACGGCAGGTCTTTTTCAGGACAGGTCTAAAGCATGTGGACAGCCTATATGGGAAAGTATAATCTTAAGTAAGTATAGTGTGTCAAGAGAAAGTGGAAATATTTATAAGAATGGGGCCGCATGGCAACTCACCAAAAATAATTATTTCAAAGGAACTCCTCCTTTCCCGGATGGAGTCCTCATAGAAACGATAATCAAAATTCAAGAGTCATCTCAAGGTTGCAGAGCAACAGATCTACAAATTAAAATACATTCTAAACCATAAATGTAAGGCGTGGTTACTTATTATAAATTAAAACCATAAGGGATCCCCTATTGATCAGGGAACTCACCCTAGGTGCAACACGAGAAGATCGTCCCCAGTTACATTTTCCTAGGGGCTGGACAAAATCCTAGCCATTCGATACTTGTTAACTGTGTAAAAATCTAAAAATGAGAATGAATGGGAAAAATGAACAGGAATCCCCCACATGGAAATCGTGAACTAGAGCGAACCAAAATGTTCTCTTACCCTCATTTGTGTGAAGCAGTGAATGCTGATATTCCACAGCTCGACAGACACGACCGCTGCCGGAAAATGTATTCATTAAGTAGTCTGCGGCCGCTACATAAGCGTGCACTTCAAAGTGGAAAAATCCAGGGAATGACTGTCAAAGTTCGTCAGCGGAGACTCACAGGACGGCCACTCCGTGACATAAGCGCGCACGTTCCAATTAGCTGATGAGCTGAAACACCAGTAAAATAAATTGTAACAAAAACACAGGACCTGGTGAAGGAGGTTCAAGTGCATATGCAGTCAACAATTATTTAGTTGTTTAAAAACTAATAAAAGTGCAAGTGTATTAAACAATCCATGAGACAACAAGGATTGCGAGACAATTCCCGTGGTACTGGATTTCGGCAGCTCAAATGTTAAACAATAGGTGCCTGGGAAGGCATAAACACATCTGAGTTTAGCCTAACGCGAGTCCGTAGAAAAATAAATAGACACGTTCTAACTTATGCACTATTGGCGCGTTTTAGGTAAGAAATGAGTGCACAAAGCTTGTCACTGTCGTTGGACATGAAGGCATTAATCAGTTGAGTTTAACTTGCTGTAAATCTGCCGAAAGCAAAAGTCATTGGAGGTACCTTCGGCATTTTTAATTAAGAAATGAGTCTGAGTCTGAGTTTAACATACCGCAAATCATCGAAAGGAGCTTGACAAGTTTCACAGTTTGTCAAAAACAGGAAAGGAACATGAGTCAGTCAATCTAAGCACAATAAACACATACCATGTAAATTATAATTATAACAACTTTTACCCAAAAAGTTCAATAGTTACCCTTATGGATATGTTAAGGGTAACATGGATGTTAACCTCAAAGTATTTAACATATGGACATGAACTATCACACATTTATAAGGGCGAGACATAACAAAAAACACATTATGTTAGGTATGAATGTACAGTTGTCACTTCACACCATGAAACACTCCTAGGCATTTATGAGGCAATAACATAAAAGGCATGAACCCATATGGTAAATCGAAAATGGGAATCATAGTATGTTACATCTGTGTTTGGCAAAAAACAGTGCGGCGTGCACCCAAGGTGAGGGAATTAGGTGTGACAAAGCATACCAGTTTGTCTGTTGATCTCCTTAAATTCATTTTGCCCTTGGTTTCTTAGTGAACCTGACAATAACTTCCTTAACAAGAAAAATCCCAGACACTCACCATCTACACCCTCCCTAAGGTCCATAAGAATCTTAAACAACCCCCGGAAAGGCCAATTGTTTCTGGCTGTGGCTCTATTGTAGAACCTCTGAGCAAATATATTGATATCTTGGGTAGTCATAACTAGATCCAACATGAGGGACACCCTGGACGTCATACAAATGGTGGAGAATCAAGCATTTGACTCTAAAACTCAGTTCCTTGTAACACTTGGCGTTCCTTCACTTTACACTAGCATACAGCAAGATAAGGCTCTAGAAGTAGTACGCAAATTCCTTGACCAGAGAGTAGGTCCATGTTGGGTCCCGATAGACTTCATAGTGCAACTGCTAGATATTGCTATGACCAAGAACTATTTTGTTTTTCAAAATGAGTTCTTTCTTCAATGTAAAGGAGTAGCCATGGGAGCCGGATTTTCTCCCAGTCTGGCTAATTTGTTTATGGACAGACATGAGGATTGTTACATATATAACCTAGACAACCGCTTTTGGATAACATCACTATGTGGAAATGCTACATTGATGATGTTTTAATGATTTGGACTGGTAGTGAATTGAGTTTGATTGATTTTACTTGTTGGCTAAACGGTAGGTCTCCAGACATAAAGTTTACCATGTCACATGGCAGAGAGACCATCAGTTTCCTCGATCTATCACTGAAAGTAGAAGATGCTATGATATACTCTACTCTCTTTAGGAAACCAATTGAACGCAACACACTCCTTAGATACAATTCTCACCACCCTAGGAACCTCCGAGGTAATCTGTTTTACGGGCAATTCTTAAGGTTAAGATGTAATTGCATACTTAGAATGGATTTCTTCAAAGAAACAGATGCATTTAGGATTTATAGAGTGCCTGGTTTCTCCGAAGGAGTGTCCCCGCGCTAAGCAGTTGCACCATATCAGGGTCAGAAAAAGTTATGAGCAAGTAGGCCCAAGCTCCCTCTAACTCTGTCTAAAGAGCCAGGTCTTCAGGATTTTGCGGAAGCTTGCCTCAGACTGTTCGAGTCTTAGGTTGAGTGGCATTGAGTTCCAAAGCTTGTCTGCACGAAGACCAAAGGTGCAACCCCCAGTCGTGCACGACGTACTCTGGGAATCACTGCCAGCACTGCTTCTCCATATCCAAGTACTCTGGAAGGGGTGTAAGCATTTATCAAGGGGAAGAGATAACTGGGACCCCTCCGATTCATTATCCTGTGCGTGAAACACAGAGCTTTTAATGAGATTCTGTATGTAACTGGAAGCTAGTGAAGTTCAGCCAAACCGGTGCTAATGATGGTCCATTTCGGAATTCTTAATAGCATCCGGGCTGCTGCACTTTGTACTCTTTGAAGATTTGCCAGTATGCCTCTAGACGTACCCAAGTAGAGCACATTGCAGTAGTCAAGCCGCGACACCAGCAGGGCCTGTGTTTCAGTTTTTTGTGCTGAGGCCGGTATTAGCCTCAGAAACTTCCTTAACAGCCTCAGCACCCCGAAACAGGAGCCCACTGTGGCCCTGATCTGACTTTCAAATGATAGCTGAGCGTCAAAGAGGATGCCTAGATTTTTCACTTTAGGTTTTGGAATAGGGGTGGAGCCCAGACACACAGGCCACCATGCCGAGGACAAGATTGAGGGCTGTTTCCCAACCACCAGCACCTCTGTTTTATCTACAATTAACTTCAGGCAACTAGCCTGCATCCATGTCGCTAGGTCAGCAAGACATGATTTTAAATTTACTACAGCCCTGTCGTCCTCATTAGCTAGTTTGATAACTAGCTGAGTATCATCAGCATATGACACCATTCTCACTCCATGGCCCTCAATAACATCAGCCAATGGGCGAAGGTATAGGTTAAAAAGAGTAGGGCTCAGTGCCGATCCGTGGGGCACTCCCCGCTGTAATGGGATAATGTCAGAGGTATATGGCTCCTGAGTTACCTGGAAAGAGCGCCTACAGAGAAAGTCAGCAATCCAGTCAAAAGCTCTACCCTTTATGCCCTGTGCCCACAATCGTTCCAGTAGCACAGTGTGCGAGACTGTATGGAACACTGCGCTAAGATCCAGCATGATTAGAGGCCCTGTTTTTGCTTCGTCGGCCACCCTGCGTAGCGTCTCTGAGGCCAGAAGCAAGGGAGATTCCATACTATACTGTGGCCTGAAACCCAATTGGGTCTCATGAAGGATATTGTTCTCTATGATGAACTCTGTCAATTGGGAGTTGACGTCCTTTTCAGCCAGTTTTGCCAGGAAAGGAAGCAGAGAGATAGGGCAAAAATTTAGAGGAGTCAAGAGATGGTTTTTTGAGGAGCGGAATCACCATTGCGTGTTTCCACTCAGCCGGGAGTAGGCCGGCTTCAAACGACAGATTAAGCACAGAACATAATCTGGGAGCAAGTGCCGTTAGTCCCAGTTTCAAAATAGCTGGAGGCACAGAGTCTAGCAGTGAGCCAGATTTGATTATTGCCACTAGAGAGCATAGTTTTTCCACTGAGATGCTCTCAATCTTGAAGACGCCAACTGGGAAGGGAGCAGAATTCCTCATAGAGGAAAGGAGGCCGTGATTATTAGCAGTTTAAGGAAAAGATGCATATAGCGAAGAGATTTTATCCGAGAAGAAGTGGGCAATCTCATTACAACTGCTCATGCTAGGTGCCCTGACCGCTGATACTGTATCCAGGGAAGTAAGAGATTTAACAATTCTAAAGATCTCTCAAGGAGTGTTCTTAGCCTCGTCGATCTTTTGTGTGTAAAATACCGTCCGAGCCACCCTAATCATTTTATGGTATTCCTTTAGCACAAGCAGGTAGGTCTCTTTGTCTTGGGAACAGTAGTTCTTCTGCCAGATTTATTAATGACCGGACTAAAGGAGAGAGGGTATCCTAAGGGCCTTCTCCATAGGGCCAGGAAGAAAGCTTGGTATTGTACACGAGACACACTATTGTAGGTAAAGCCAAAGGATGACACTATAAATAAATTAGTTTGTGTCACCACATTCAGTCACAACATCAAGAAGGTGATCAACAAGTACTGGAACCTTGTTGCCACTGAGATTGACATGACTGAAAAAACACTCTTTGCCTTTAAAAAAGGTACAAATATAAAAGATTCTGTGGTTAGTTCCTTTCTAAAAATTACATTCATACAGACATCAGAACTCAATTGAGCTTTCCACCTCCTGTGGGTCATTTTAAATGTGGCCATTGTAAGGCATGCAACCTTACAGTAGAAAGAAAGGAATTCAAGAATCTGGGCTGCACTCATTGTGAGAAGTTGGCCTGGTATATGATGTCCACTAATTATAGTGGGCACCTTGCACCAGTCCAAACAACCCCTTATTGGAGATAGGTTAAAGACAACCTTTATTGAAAGCTATCCTAGTGGTAGCTATGGAGAGCAGCCTTCAGGCTAAGTCTTGAAGGAATGTAAAGCAGCTTGTTTTACCAGTCTATAATCTCTTGAGTGACCAAATGAAAGAGCACCACACCAGGTATATATTCAAAATATATGTATTTATTGCTAAACACACCCCTCTAGTCTCTTTATGAGGCTAGAGTTCGAAGTACACAAGTTATAAGTTATTTAAACACAATAATAGCACAAATACACGTTTGGGCCCTAGGGGCGTACCAAACCATATACCAATAAAGTGGTATAAGAACCACGACTGAGCTAGACACTAGGCCTAGAGCCTCTAGAAGTACTTGGACCACAAGGAACCACCCAAGGTAGTGACACAGGGGACCCACGGGGGACGCGTGCAGTGTAAACACACAACCGCGATACGCCGTTAACTTCTATGGAGAAAGTCGCGATCAGGAAATTAAAGAAAAGGGACACTTAAAGGAGGACTTGGAGCAAACCCTTTGAGAACTAGTACTTTGGAGAGTCTCTACCCACGGGAGTACCGGAGTACTCGTGTTACCTCACCCAGGGAAGCCGGGTGCATAGGTGCCTTTCGGGGTCGGGTTTCGTCGTCGATTTGACTGGCGATCTGCTGCAAAGTGCTGCTGGCGACCAAGTGGAAAGTGTCCGGGTGGATCCAAGAGTGGATCGGCGATCTGAAGAACCTGAAAGCAGAGGGGACAGAGTCTGGGTCACTAGCCAGTGACCAGGAAGGCGATGAGCAGATGCCCACCGATGTCGGGTGCTTCAGGAGCGTTGACGGTCGTCTTGACTCCGCAGTCACGATGTCCAGGAGGTGTTGTCGGCAACCAGGAGCATGATTCGGACTGTCCCACGACGTCTGCGGCTTGCTGAGGTGTCGGCGACCGGATTGGACCCAACAGGCCTAGGCAACAGCAAGTCTTGTGGAAAAGGAAGAATGACGATGGTTCAGACCAGCAAGGTCTGAGGAACTCACCCAGCAAGGGTAAGAGAGGGCAAGCCTGGAGCAACCAGGGAGCCCAAGAAGAAAAGGATTGGCCTTCGTGAAGGGCTACTAGCCAACGGGCTAGCGGCCGCGAAGGAGCCTCGAGATGTCGCACGTGGAGCTGGCTCACAGGACACTCGTGGAGTGGAGACCAGTGATCTTCTTTGCAGTTGGTGCTGGAGGCTGGGGCTACTAGGAGCCCAAAGCACGACTTCATGGGAGTCCAGGAAGAGGATGCACTTGCAAATGTGCTCGGTGTCCAGGGGTCACGGTCTCACGTTACCCACGATAGCCACGGGCCTCAGCTTTGCTGGGGACTCAGGGTAGCCTCGGGGAAGTCTGAAAATCCACCTCTGGTGATGTGATGACTTCGGCGTCCGACGGGAGCTTCAGAAATGCGAACCGGACAGATGCGTCTTTGGTGCCTGCCAAGCAGGGGAGTCACTCCTTGACCCCAAGGGAGATTCTTCTGTCCTCTAGTCTTGAGTAGAGCGTCGAAGGTCCAGGATTCTGTTTCAGAGTTTCGTCCAGGGATAATCTAAAGTCTTAAGGACTGGGTTCCTATACTTATACTAAGTTTAGGGGTTGGACTACTCTGTGGCCCCACCTATGGGTGGGTCAGGGCAGAGGGGTGGCTACACCCCTTTCCCTTTGTCCAGTTCACGCCAAAGCAGGGGCTGGAAGCCCCTGATCCGGTTTGAACTGGGGTATGCACAGGGACACCAAATGTGCCCCCAGTGCAGGACTTCAAAGCACCCAGAGAGTGCTCCCGCCCAGCCCCAATACACATTATCCTGTCTGGGGAGGTGGTCACACCTCCCTGCAACAGGAAACCTATTGTCCAGGCCTCCCCTGCCGGAGTTTCGTCCAGCAGCAGGAGGCCAGACTTGTGTCTGTGGCAGCAGCATCCATTTTGTGATGCTGGGGCTCTGGAAAGAAGTTACCGGTTAGACCAGGGTGAACATGTCTCTCCCTCTAGAAGGGTGGAATGCTACCCCCGCCGCCAGGATTGGCGGGGGGTAGTATTCCAAGATGTTTGACACCAAACACGACATGTTTTGATGCAGTCATTCCAAAGTTAGCATTCTACCGCGAAGATATAATGCACTTAAGAGTATATGGTTTAACCGCATTTACAAACAGGACCAGAGAATGGACTCTGGGCACTGCAGAAGGGCCCTGCTCATGCAGTGGCACCCTCTCACATAAGAAACAAGCACTCTGCCTTCAGGATTGATAAGGCCTGCTATAGGAGTGACTTATAGGTTTATATATGTGTAAGTATGTAGTGATATAGGTAACCTATATCACAGCAAGGGGTGCATGCACCACCTTACCCAGGCTGCAGTAGCAGACCTGTGGTGTCATTTTGGATGGCCTTCCAGGGGTGGCATAATACATGCTGCAGCCCCTGGTAGGCCTCTGAGGTACCTATGCCTTGGGTACATAGTATACCATATACTAGGGACTTATAAGGGCACTCCAGATTCCAATTAGAGATGTGCCTAAGGCACATGGAAACCATTTTAAAGAGGAAGCAGCTAGGCTGGGGTTCTGATTAGCAGGGCCCCAGCCAGACTAAGGTCGAAAAACAGTGAAGCATCAGCAAAAAGTGGGGGTACCCATGTGAAGCAGATCCTACTCTCCTACACAACCCCCCCAAACGTAGGGACATTAAACTAACCTTGACCAGTTAAGTCTTCATGTTCTAAGTGGAAATACCTAGAGAGTCCATCTGCATTGGCATGGTTACTCCCAGGTCTATGTTCCACTGTGAAGTCCATCCCCTGTAGGGAAATGGACCACCTAAGCAGTTTGGGGTTTTCACCCTTCATTTGTTTTAGCCATAAGAGGGGCTTATGGTCTGTTTGAACAAGGAAGTGAGTACCAAACAAGTATGGCCTCAACTTCTTCAGAGCCCAGACCACAGCAAAGGCCTCCCTCTCAATGGCTGACCAACGTTTCTCTCTAGGGGTCAGCCTTCTGCTTATGAAAGCTACTGGCTGATCCTGACCTTCTACATTCAATTGTGACAGTACAGCCCCTACCCCCAATTCAGATGCATCAGTTTGAACAATGAACTTCTTGGAGTAATCAGGACTCTGTAGAATGGGAGCAGTGCACATGGCCTGCTTCAGGTCATCAAATGCCTTTTGACAGTTAGCTGTCCACTGAACTTTCTTGGGCATTTTCTTAGAAGTTAAGTCATTCAAAGGTGTCACTATTGATCCATACCCTTTGACAAATCTTCTGTAGTACCCAGTCAGGCCTAAAAAGGCTCTCACCTGAGTCTGGGTAGTTGGAGCAGTCCAGTCCATGATGGTCTGAATCTTGCTCTGCAGTGGTTGAACCTGGCCTCCACCCACAAGGTGGCCCAGGTACACAACCTGACTCTGCCCTATCTGGCACTTGGTGGCCTTGATAGTCAGGCCTGCCTTTGCAGGGCCTGTAAAACATTCCTGAGGTGGACCAGGTGATCCTCCCAGGTGGAGCTAAAGACAGCAATATCATCTAGATATGCTGCACTATAGGCTTCCAGACCTGTAAGGACTGTATTCACCAACCTCTGAAAAGTGGCAGGTGCATTCTTCAGACCAAAGGGCATCACCACAAATTGGTAATGCCCACTAGGGGTTGAGAATGCTGTTTTGGGCTTTGCAGTATCAGCTAGTCTGATCTGCCAGTAGCCAGCTGTCAAGTCAAATGTGCTGAGATATTTGGCTGAGGCCAAAGTATCTATGAGCTCATCTGCCCTTGGTATTGGATGGGCATCAGTCCACACAAAACTAGGGCTGGGCGTAGTTGGCGTAGCGCCACTACGCAGAACTTTGGAAAAAATGTGTGGAAAACGAGCGCACGTCCTGAGGGTCCGTGTGCCCGGGACAGGGGTCCCTCGTGCCTGGGCAGGCTCCCCGATCTCCCCGGCCTGGCTGGGTTGAGAAGCACGGACCGGCCCCGGGGACTGCATTTCGGTCAGGGCCTGGGGTTTGGGAGCCCCCGTCCTGCCGCCTGCCAAGTGTCCATCTGCCCGGGACAAGGGTCCCTGGTGCAGAGCCCCGGAGACCTGCAAGGGCATGCGGGAGCCCTACCGCTATGGCTCGGCTCAGGGCGGGCAGATGGCAGTCCTTTCGGTCCCGGCCATCTGGTCGCACCTCTCTCCTCGGCCATCTGGTCGCACGCAATGCTTTCCAATGGGGCGACCAGATGGCCGGGCCGGCCTGGAAGTCCCGATGAGGGCTCATTTGCCTCCCGGATGCCAGCCAGGGCTCCAGGAGGTCGGGCACGTTCGCGCCCAGGGTCCCCTGAGCCTCGCGGTGCGCACGGATTCACAGAAAGCGGGGTAGCCTTCCTCCGGATTACTAGGGGCAGGGTATGCCGGGACACCCCTCCCGGGCTGGCGGTACTCTGCCGGGGACCAGATGGGCTATGCCCGGACAACACCTCCCGAGGCATCCAGGGCTCCCTCCACCGGCCCACGGTGTGGCAAGGTGCCCGGGACGGGCTCCATGGGTCCCGGGCAGTCCTCCCCGGGCGCCCGGGCCCGAGAGCTCCCGTGGTCCTCCCCGTGCCTGGAGGCCCAGCCGGGGTCCCCGAGCCTCCCGGGACGCGGAGCCCCTGAGCCCTGCTTGGGCAGGCGGGAGCCCTACCGCGAAGGCTCGGCTCGGCTCTGCTCGGGGCGGGCAGATGGGAGTCCTTTCGACCCCAGCCATCTGGTCGCACGCAATGCTTTCCAATGGGGCGACCAGATGGCCGGGCTGCCCTGGAAGTCCCGATGAGGGCTCATTTGCCTCCCGGACCCCAGCCAGGGCTCCAGGAGGTCGGGCATGTTCGCGCCCAGGGTCCCCTGAGCCTTGCGGTGCGCACGGATTCCCAGAAAGCGGGGTAGCCTTCCTCCGGATTACTAGGGGCAGGGTATGCCGGGACACCCCTCCCGGGCTGGCGGTACTCTGCCGGGGACCAGATGGGCTATGCCCGGACAACACCTCCCGAGGCATCCGGGGCTCCCTCCTCCGGTCCACGGTGTCGCAAGGTGCCCGGGACCAGTCCTCCCCCGGGCGCCCGGGCCCGAGAGCTCCCGTGGTCCTCCCCGTGCCTGAGGCCCAGCCGGGTTCCCCGAGCCCCCGGGACGCGGAGCCCCTGAGCCCTGCTTGGGCAGGCGGGAGCCCTACCGTGAAGGCTCGGCTCAGCTCTGCTCGGGGCGGGCAGATGGGAGTCCTTTCGACCCCAGCCATCTGGTCGCACGCAATGCTTTCCAATGGGGCGACCAGATGGCCGGGCTGCCCTGGAAGTCCCGATGAGGGCTCATTTGCCTCCCGGACCCCAGCCAGGGCTCCAGGAGGTCGGGCATGTTCGCGCCCAGGGTCCCCTGAGCCTTGCGGTGCGCACGGATTCCCAGAAAGCGGGGTAGCCTTCCTCCGGATTACTAGGGGCAGGGTATTCCGGGACACCCCTCCCGGGCTGGCGGTACTCTGCCGGGGACCAGATGGGCTATGCCCGGACAACACCTCCCGAGGCATCCGGGGCTCCCTCCTCCGGCCCACGGTGTGGCAAGGTGCCCGGGACGGGCTCCATGGGTCCCGGGCAGTCCTCCTCCGGGCGCCCGGGCCCGAGAGCTCCCGTGGTCCTCCCCGTGCCTGAAGTCCAGCCGGGGTCCCCGAGCCCCCCTGGACGCGGAGCCCCTGAGCCCTGCTTGGGCAGGCGGGAGCCCTACCGCGAAGGCTCGGCTCGGCTCGGGGCGGGCAGATGGGAGTCCTTTCAACCCCAGCCATCTGGTCGCACGCAATGCTTTCCAATGGGGCGACCAGATGGCCGGGCTGCCCTGGAAGTCCCGATGAGGGCTCATTTGCCTCCCGGACCCCAGCCAGGGCTCCAGGAGGTCGGGCATGTTCGCGCCCAGGGTCCCCTGGAGCCTTGCGGTGCGCACGGATTCCCAGAAAGCGGGGTAGCCTTCCTCCGGATTACTAGGGGCAGGGTATGCCGGGACACCCCTCCCGGGCTGGCGGTACTCTGCCGGGGACCAGATGGGCTATGCCCGGACAACACCTCCCGAGGCATCCGGGGCTCCCTCCTCCGGCCCACGGTGTGGCAAGGTGCCCGGGACGGGCTCCATGGGTCCCGGGCAGTCCTCCCCCGGGCGCCCGGGCCCGAGAGCTCCCGTGGTCCTCCCCGTGCCTGAGGCCCAGCCGGGGTCCCCGAGCCCCCCGGGATGTGGAGCCCCTGAGCCCTGCGTGGGCAGGCGGGAGCCCTACCGTGAAGGCTCGGCTCGGCTCTGCTCGGGGCGGGCAGATGGGAGTCCTTTCGACCCCAGCCATCTGGTCGCACGCAATGCTTTCCAATGGGGCGACCAGATGGCCGGGCTGCCCTGGAAGTCCCGATGAGGGCTCATTTGCCTCCCGGACCCCAGCCAGGGCTCCAGGAGGTCGGGCATGTTTGCGCCCAGGGTCCCCTGAGCCTTGCGGTGCGCACGGATTCCCAGAAAGCGGGGTAGCCTTCCTCCGGATTACTAGGGCCAGGGCATGCCGGGACACCCCTCCTGGGCTGGCGGTTCTCAGCTGGGGACCAGATGGGCTGGGCCCGGACAACACCTCCCCGGCGTCCGGGGATCCCTCCTCCGGCCTGCGGCATGGCAAAGTGCCCAGGACGGGCTCCACGGGTCCTGGGCAGTCCTCCCCCGGGCGTCCGGGCCCGAGAGCTCCGGCTGGCCTCCCCGTGCCTAAGGCCCGGCCGGGGTCCCCCGAGCACCCGGGAAGCGGAGCCCCCGAACCCTGCAAGGGCAGGCGGGAGCCCTACCGCAAAGTCTCGGGGGTGGGCAGATGGGCGTCCTTTCGGTCCCGGCCATCTGGTCGCTCCTATCCCCTCAGCCATCTGGTCGCACGCAATGCTTTCCAATCGGCCTGGAAGTCCCGATGAGGGCTCATTTGCCTCCCCAATCCCAGCCAGGGCTCCAGGAGGTCGGGTGCGTCTGTTCCCAGGGTCCCTTCAGTCTCGCGATGCACACGGGTTACCAGAAAGGAGGGTGGCCTTCCTCCGGATTACTAGGGACAGGGCACACCGGAACCCCTCTTGGCCCAGCGGTCCTGAGCTGGACAGGCCAGGATGCTGCCCCAGCCTGGGGTCTGTCCCCGGGCCAGCCGTGTGGCAGGATGCCCGGGACGGGGTCCCATGGGCCCGGGGAGCCTCCCCTGCTCGGCTGGGTTCAGGGGCTCCCAGGGGCCCTGGGGAGGGCGGCCTCCCCACCCTGGGCTCCGTCCTCGGTCCTGCCGCATGGCAGGGTGACCGGGACAGGGTCCCGCGGGCCCGGGGAGGCTTCCCCTGCGCCTTTGGGCCCGGGAGCCCCAGCTGGGTCCAGGGGCCCCTCCGGGCTCCGGGTCGGGTGCTCCAGCCCTGGGCCCCGTCCCCCGGCCTGCAGCTATGCCAAAGGTCCGAGACGGGCTTCCGTCGTGCCAGGGGAGCCCCCCTCGCTTGGCTGGGTTCAGGAGCTCCGTCCGGGGCCCCTGAGGGCCCGGGGGAGGGTAGCCTCCCCACCCCGGGCTCCGTCCTCGGTCCTGCCGCATGGCAGGGTGCCTGGGATGAGGTCCCGTGGTCCCGGGGAGGCTTTCCCTGCGCCTCTGGGCCCGGGAGCCCCGGCTGGGTCCAGGGGCCCCTCCGGGCCCCAGGTCAGGTGCTCCAGCCCTGGGCCCTGTCCCCCGGCATGACGCTATGCCAAAGGTCCGAGACGGGGTTCCGTTGTGCCCGGGGAGCCCCCCTCGCTTGGCTGGGTTCAGGAGCTCCGTCCGGGGCCCCTGAGGGCCCCGGGGAGGGCGGCCTCCCCACCCCGGGCTCCGTCCTCAGTCCTGCCGCATGGCAGGGTGCCCGGGACGGGGTCCCGTGGTCCCGGGGAGGCTTCCCCTGCGCCTCTGGGCCCGGGGGCCCCGGCTGGGTCCAGGAGCCCCTCCGGGCCCCGGGTCGGGTGCTCCAGCCCTGGGCCCTGTCCCCCCCGGCCTGCCTCTATTCCAAGGGCCCAGGCCGGGGGTCCGTCGGTCCCGTGCAGACCTCCCCCGCTTCGCATGCTTGTCGAGGTGTCTGCGGGCCCCGGGTCGGAGGGCCCGTCAGCTCCCCCCCTCGCAGCCCCCATGGCTGGGGCCCAGCTGGGGCCCTGGGCCTCCGGTCCCCCATGCCCCGGCGCCCACTCACTCTTTCGTTGGGGCACAGAGCGGCCAGATGGCTTCCCTTTCGTGCCCGGCCATCTGGACGCACCTTCCCCTCGACCATCTGGTCGCACCCAATGCTTTCCTATGGGGTGACCAGATGGCCGGGCTTCCCTGGAAGTCCCGATGAGGGCTCATTTGCCTCCCCGATGCCAGCGAGGGCTCCAGGAGGTCGGGTACTTTTGCGCCTTGGGTCCCTCTGTCGCCTCGTGTGCACGGATTACAAGAAAGGGGGGGTGTTTTTCCTCCGGATTACTAGGGAGAGGGTCAGTCAGACCTCCGTGAGGTCCGGGCATTTCTGAAACAGGGGAAGGCAGCACCCGGGCCCGCCCGCCGGGGCCCCCAGGGGCCCGGGGACGCACCTCCCTCTCAGCCCCTTCCCTATGGTCCTTTTTCTCCGAGTTTGCTCAGTCAGACCTCCGTGAGGTCCGGGGATGCTGAGACAGGGGAAGGCAGCACCTGGGCCCACCCGCCGGGGCCCCTAGGGGCCCGGGTATGTACCTGCCTCTCAGCCCCTTCCCGATGGTCCTTTTTCTCCGAGTTTGCTCAGTCAGACCTCCGTGAGGTCCGGGGATGCTAAAACGGGGGAAGGCAGCACCCGGGCCTGCCCGCCGGGGCCCCCAGGGGCCCGGGTATGCACCTGCCTCTCAGCCCCTTCCCGATGGTCCTTTTTCTCCGAGTTTGCTCAGTCAGACCTCTGTGAGGTCCGGGGATGCTGAGATGGGGAAGGCAGCACCGGGGCCCGCCCGCCGGGGCCCCCAGGGGCCCGGGTATGCACCTGCCTCTCAGCCCCCACCCGATGGTCCTTTTTCTCCGAGTTTGCTCAGTCAGACCTCAGTGAGGTCTGGGGATGCTGAGATGGGGAAGGTAGCACCGGGGCCCGCCCGCCGGGGCCCCCAGGGGCCCGAGTATGCACCTGCCTCTCAGCCCCTTCCCGATGGTCCTTTTTCTCTGAGTTTGCTCTGGCAGACCTCTGTGAGGTCCGGGGATGCTGAGATGGGGAAGGCAGCCCCGGGGCCCGCCCGCCGTGGCCCCCAGGGGCCCGGGTTTGCACCTGCCTCTCAGCCCCTTCCCGATGGTCCTTTTTCTCCGAGTTTGCTCAGACAGACCTCTGTGAGGTCCGGGGATGCTGAGACAGGGGAAGGCAGCACCAGGGCCCGCCCGCCGGAGCCCCCAGGGGCCCGGGTACGCACCTGCCTCTCAGCCCCCACCCGATGGTCCTTTTTCTCTGAGTTTGCTCAGGCAGACCTCTGTGAGGTCCGGGAATGCTGAGACGGGGGAAGGCAGCACCAGGGCCCACCCGCCGGGGCCCCCATGGGCCTGGGTATGCACCTGCCTCTCAGCCCCCCGTCCTGGAAGCAAGCCCAGGGTCCGGGCGCTGGTGTCGGGGGTCCACCGGGACCCGGGGAGGCCCTCCCCGGCCTGGCTAGGGTTCGGAAGCTGGGACCGGGCCCGGGGCTCGTGCTGCATCCCAGGGTCCCAGGCTGTGGGAGCCCCCCGTCCTGGAAGCCAGCCCAGGGTCCGGGCGCTGGTGTCGGGGGTCCACCGGGGCCCGGGGAGGCTCTCCCCGGCCTGGCTGCTTTCAGAAGCAGGGTCCGGGCCGGGGAGCAGGGGTGGCTGGCTTTATCCGCTACGCTGGCGGAGCAGAGTTTTCTGCCCACCCCTACACAAAACCTCATCTCTCTTTTTCCACCACTGGTGTGAGGTTTTGGCACAAGGACCACTGGACTAGCCCAAGGGCTATCTGAGGGTTCAATAACTCCCAACTCCAACATTTTCTGGACTTCAGTCCTGATACAGTCCCTGACATGGTCAGGTTGCCTATAAATCTTATTTTTAATAGGCAGACTGTCCCCAGTGTCCACTTCATGAGTGCACCAGGTAGTCTGACTGGGTGTCAGTGAAAACATATGTCTAAACTGATTGAGAACTTGTCTACAATCAGTTTGTTGCTGGGTAGTGAGGCTGCCTGCCAAGGCTACACCATCTACTGACCCATCGTCAGGGTTCTGTGAGAGCAGGTCAGGGAGTGGGTCACTCTCTTCCTCCTGCCCTTCATCAGTAGCCATGAGCAAGCCCATGTCTGCCCTGTCCACATATGGTTTTAACCTGTTGACATGGAGAACCCTGTGGGGACTCCTGGGTGTTCCTAGGTCTACTAAGTAGGTGACCTCACCCTTCTGCTCAACAATAGTGTGGGGTCCACTCCATTTGTCTTGGAGAGCTGCTGGGGCCACTGGCTCCAACACCCACACCTTCTGTCCTGGCTGGTAAACAGTCAGAACAGCTCTTTGGTCATGCCAGGCCTTTTGAAGTTCCTGGCTAGCCTCAAGGTTTTTGGTTGCCTTTTCATGTACTCAGCCATCCTGGAGCGGAGACCAAGTACATAGTCCACTATATCTTGCTTTGGGGGCTTGAGAGGTAACTCCCATCCTTCCTTCACCAAGCACAGTGGACCCCTCACAGGGTGGCCAAACAGAAGTTCAAAAGGGCTGTAACCAACCCCTTCTGAGGCACCTCCCTATATGCGAATAAAAGGCAGGGCAAGAGTATGTCCCATCTACGCCTAAGCTTTTCTGGGAGCCCTTTAATCATGCCCTTCAAGGTTTTGTTGAATCTCTCAACTAAAACCATTGCATTGTGGGTGATAGGGTGTGGTGAACTTATAAGTCACTCCACACTCCTTCCACATTGCTTTTAAGTAACCAGACATGAAGTTTGCACCCCTATCTGATACAACCTCCTTAGGAAAGCCCACTCTTGAGAATACTCCCAGGAGGGCTCTTGCCACCACAGGTGCTGTAGTGGTCCTAAGGGGAATAGCCTCTGGGTACCTGGTGGCATGATCCACTACCACCAGGATAAACCTGTGCCCAGATGCTGTTTGGGGATCCATGGGACCAACAATGTCAATCCCCACCCTTTCAAAGGGCACCCCCACCACAGGTAGTGGTATCAGGGGGCCTTTGTGGTGCCACCTGCCTTGCCACTGGCCTGGCAGGTTACACAGGAGCCGACAAAACTCCTTGGTGTCTTCAGACATGTGGGGCCAGTGAAAGTGAGGGACAATTCTGTCCCAAGTCTTGTTCTGGCCCAGGTGACCTGCCAAGGGAATATCATGGGCTAGGGTCAATAGGAAGCCCCTGAACTTTAGAGGTATGACCAACCTCCTGGTGGCACCAGGCTTGGGGTCTCTACTCTCTGAGTACAGGAGTCCATCATCCCAATACACTGTATGGGGACCACTAGCTTTCCCAGCAGCCTCAGCAGCAGCTTGCTGTCTGAGGGGTTCAAGAGAGGGGCAGCTCTGCTGCTCCTGGCTCAGATCTGCCCTGGAAGGTCCCCCTGTCCCCAAGAACTCAACCGGGTCAGGTTCAAGTTCCTCTGGGACAGTTCCTTCCTCAGGGCTGAGATCATCCCCCTCAAGGGACTGATCTTCCTCCTGAGCCAAGGGGGAAGGCACTGCCTTTACCCTACTACTCCTCCCCTTGGAAGGTCCTTGGTCCATTATTCCAGAATCCAAGGCCTGTTCAGTTTTAGACATTTTGGCCTGTGACCTGGTCACAGCAAACACATCTGCAGGGATGCCCAGCATTTCTGCATGAGTCCTGAGCTCCACTTCTGCCCAAGCTGAAGTCTCTAAGTCATTGCCAAGCAAGCATTCGACTGGTAGGTTTGCACTTACCACAACCTTCTTAAGGCCAGTTACCCCTCCCCAGGAGAAGTTAACAACTGCCAGAGTATGGTCTGTTCTGACATTGCTAGCATTGGTCACTTGGTACATCTCACCAAGTATAACTTGCCCAGGATCCACAAGGTCTTGTGTCACCATTGTGACACTTGCCCCTGTGTCCCTAAATGCCAAAGCCTCTCGTCCATTGATTAAAGGCTGTTGTCTGTACTTGCCCAGATTACTGGGACTCACAGAGGAGGTCACATCCATGCCTCCATCACAGACTAACACAGCCTGAGTGAGTTCTCTGACTAGGTCAGAGCCCACTTCAGTACCCAGGCTGAACCCTACTAAACCCTTGGCTGGAGCACTCCCACCAACTGTAACTGCACTAGGGGGAACAGGTGCCTTAGGGGCATTGGTGGGTGCTGGACTTGAGTCTTTGGACTTGGTGCAATCACTTCGTCCAGTGGGTCTTTTGCTTACAGACCTTGCACCATGGTTTTCTTTGGCCTTTTCCTTTGGTAGTCTGTGAATCCCCACCTGAAGAAGATTTTTGGGGACCTTGTGAAGACTTCTGGTCTTTACCCTTCTCCCCACCCTTATCAGAGTTCTTAGAATCTTGCTTCTTAGGGTAACCACCTTGGTTCTGTACCTTCTGCCTCACCCTGGTTCTGACCCATTTGCCTGCCTTCTTTCCCAATTCTTGGGGAGAGGTCAGATCAGAGTCCACCAGGTACTGATGCAACAGCTGATTTTGACAGTTATTAAGAATCTGCTCCCTCATTATCAGATTGTACAATCCTATGAAGTCACACACTTTACTGCCCATCAACCAGCCTTCCAGAGCCTTAGCAGAACAATCCACATAGTCTACCCAGTCTTGAGTCTGTGCTTTTGGGCATCTCTGAACTTTAACCTGTATTGTTCAGTGGTTAGGCCAAACCCATCAATAAGAGCACTCTTCAAGACCTTGTAATTATCAGCATCCTCTTCTCTTACAGTGAGGAGCTTATCTCTACCTTTGTCTGCAAAGGAGAGCCACAAGATTGCTGCCCACTGCCCTTGAGGGACCTTCTGTACTTTACAGGCCCTCTCTAATGCAGTTATCCATTTGTGGATGTCATCCCCACTCTGGTAGGGAGGGACAATCTTGCTCAGGTTCCTATGGTCATAGGACCTTTCCCTATCTCTAGGGATATGGCTGCCACCATGGGACTCTAGTCCCAACTTTCTTCTCTCTTTGTAGAGATCTAGGGATTCCCTGTCTATAGCAAGTTGCTGTTTTCTGAGTTCAAGCTGAGCTTCCTCATATTGAACCAGCCTCTTTCTTCTCTCATGAGAGGATTCCCTCTGTGAGAGGAGACAGAGCTCCCTATTGAGGTGCTAGAATGGTTGGACTCCTGAGAAGGAGACCTAGACCTTCTGGGCACACCTGTAATCCTTCCTGGGGGGACAAAGTGGGGATCATCTTGATCATCCTCTTCATCTTCCACAGGAGGGATTGGGTTTTCCAGGTCTGGGTCATTGTCACCCTCCTGGCCTGTTTCAGCGGGGGGGCTGGGGGTGTTTGTACCCCTGGCCCCTTCCTCCTCTTCTGCCCCACCCTCTGCTCCTACCCCTTCAGTCCCCAAGGGCTTACTGAGGTCATAAGCTACCAACAACTCCTTAAGGTGTTGGGTGGTGGGACTTTGGCCTGTCCTTAATTTCCTCAAGTTACATAATGCTCTCAATTCCAAGAATGGGAGTGTATCATACTTGGAGGGGGAAGCTCAGTGGCTTCCTGCAAGGATTCTTTAGATCCTACCCTTAAAGACATTACTAGTGTGGTGTGGTGTATGCACTACCTACTCTAGTGTGGCCTACTAAACTCTCTTGAGTTGTAGAAAGGGTTGTGCTATCCCTTAACACACAACTCTAAGTTCAGTAGAACTTACTGTATTCTAAGCTTAAATTATATGTACCTTAGGTACCTTTAGTGGTTTTCAGTTGATCAATTCAATTGAGATTATCTGGTAAAACAATAGCAAGCTGGAATCCCACACGCTGCACACCAATGTGAGAA
The DNA here is from genome assembly GCA_963921515.1 of Calotriton arnoldi. Classification (NCBI taxonomy): domain Eukaryota; kingdom Metazoa; phylum Chordata; class Amphibia; order Caudata; family Salamandridae; genus Calotriton; species Calotriton arnoldi. The sequence continues at coordinate 134,373 of CAWUFW010020142.1, forward strand.
GTTGGCCTGGTATATGATGTCCACTAATTATAGTGGGCACCTTGCACCAGTCCAAACAACCCCTTATTGGAGATAGGTTAAAGACAACCTTTATTGAAAGCTATCCTAGTGGTAGCTATGGAGAGCAGCCTTCAGGCTACGTCTTGAAGGAATGTAAAGCAGCTTGTTTTACCAGTCTATAATCTCTTGAGTGACCAAATGAAAGAGCACCACACCAGGTATATATTCAAAATATATGTATTTATTGCTAAACACACCCCTCTTACCTTATATTGTCACTTATTTACTGACTATTCACACTGCTTTATTTTATTGTACTTACTCACCGATCGCCGCCTCCAAAGTCTACCACTTGCCTCGTTCCGCCGCGGCTGCATTGCCGTTTGAGTGGAGGGCAGAGCGGAGAGCGGAGTCCTTAGTAGTACTTCTGCCCAGCTCTCTTCCTGTGTTCTAGCCTCAGCTGCTTACTGCCACCGCCGTCTACTTAAACCATGTCAGAGCGGACGCACTGCTGGCGCGCCTAAGGCAAACCCGTCTGCCCCTGTCAGCGTCCAGGAAGCAGCCGGCCACGCTGCCCAACACTCTCCAGGTATGAGTCAAACTGTGCACTATGAGCGCAACAAATTGTTTAACTTAAAAGCTCCCCTTACCTGCCAGTGTTTAGTCGCAGAAGAAGATAAATGGGCTAATTTCCATTGCCCTTAGTGTAACTGGTCCTGTCTTCGGATCACAGATGAGCCACTAAGACTTCCTCCACAAATCACAGGGGCAACAGCTCAATTAAGTATAGGAAGAACTTTAGAGCTATACTACTTAACACTAGCTCGCTACAAAAACACGAGTCCCAAATCCATGACCTCTTTCAGACGATCGCCCCAATCTCTTATTCCTCACAGAAACATGGCTATCTGAGTCCTCGATCCCTACTATCGCCTCAGCTTTACCCACTAGATATAAGATTCTGAGGAAAGATTGGCCTAACGGGAAAGGAGGGGGCATCCCCATTATTTTTAAACAAGAGCTACACTGCCTCTCTCTTCTATTAGACACTATAGAGGGGGCAGAATGTTTGGGCTTCTGTTGTACCTTATCCCCTCGACAATGCATCGCTGGAATCCTGCTGTACAGATCTCCAAGGTCGCTTGGCAATTGTTTCACTAGGCTTAATGAGATTATCACCACCCTTGCCCTCAGATACAACCAGTTCCTCCTGGTGGGAGATTGTAATCTACACATGGACAAGCCACTGGATCCTTCAGTAATCTCCCTGTCTGAAACTACGTTGGCCTGTAATCTGTCCCCATCTATATTTGCTTCCACACACAACATGGGTCACACTCTTAACCAAATATTTTGCAATACGGAACTGGTGGTTGACCCTCCAACTCCCATTACTTGGTCTGATCATCTCCTTATTAATTTTAAGATGCCCAGTCTAAGTATAGATCCTCCCTCAAAAGAGATTAGGGTAGAATACAATTTCAGAGCGCTCCACAAAATATCCCTTCCTGTGCTGGTGGAAGCTCTTGAACTCTCTGCCCGATGCTATCTGGGATCCTGGAAGGTGATGCCCTCTCTCTTGAATCCTGGCTTAGGGCAAACATCGACGATGCCCCCCCATGACCTCTCGCACTTCTAAGAGGACTAGTCCCTCCGCTCCATGGTTTAATGATTCCCTGAGAACCAGCAAGAGCATGTGTAGAGGCCTGGAAAGGAAGTGGTGAAAATCTTACACACCAGCAGACAGAAAGACTTATAAGACCACCTTAAAATCTTATTACTCTCAGGTGAAAGAGGCCAAGAAGAAGATATTTGCTGGTTAAGATAGAAACTGCCCACAATTATGGAAAGGACATTTTTAATATTGTAAAGGACTTCACCTCCCCGAAGGCAGTTAAGAAAGAATCCCCCACTCGACAAATTGGACCAAGCAGGTGGCTTTGTCACTCTATAACAAGATTATAACAATCCAACAATCCTTCGATAATGTCACCGAGGAGGATCAAGTCTTATACCAACCTCTGAACGGAAAGTTCGGTCTTCTGCAGCCTCCTACCCTATTGGAATTCCCTGACATACAATTGAGTGAGTCACTCACCTACCTCAAGGGCTTAAAATCCGGCTCGCCAACAGATCCCTGCCCTGCGAAACTATTAGCATCTCAAGCACCCACCATTACTTCTACAGTGAACAAGGTGCTGAATCTGTCCCTCTCCTACGGCAAAGTGCTGCATATCTAGAAGCAGGCCAAAATCATACCCCTCCTTAAAAAGCCGTCCACCGATCAGAATGACTCAGTTAACTATAGACCTATTTCCCTCCTCCCGGCTCTCTCCAAAGTGTTAGAGAAACACGTTAACAGAATTGTCACTGAGGATGCAGAAAGCCATAATCTGCTGCACATGTCCTAATCTGGTTTCAGGGCAAATTATAGTACTGAGTCTACTCTGTTGGAAGTCACCGAGCACAAAAAGGGAAAGCTGGATCAGGGAGGCAGGGCCGTCCTAATATTACTTGACCCGTCGGCGGCATTCGACACGGTCCCTAATGATGGACTCCTTGACAGATTGAGGAATTTGGGTATAGGGGAGACGGCGCTGGCCTGGTTGACTTCCTTCTTGAATTACAGGTCTCAGGAAATATGGACACCTCCTTTTTCCTCCCCCATGCCTAGCATGAAGGTAGGAGTGCCCAAGGGCGCGATTCTCAGCCCTACCCTTTTCAGCCCGACCCCCTACACTACACAAACACCACTGCACTACCCTAAACCCTAAAAAACTACCCCCAGCACGACCCCCTACACTAACCAAACACCACTACACTACCCTAAATCCTAAAACACTATCTCCAGCATGGCCCCTACACTACACAAACATCACTGCACTACCTTAAAACATGACCCCCTATACTACACAAACACCACTGCACTACCCTAAACCCTAAAACACTACCCCCAGCACGACCCCCTACAATACACAAGCACCACTGCACTACCCTAAACCCTAAAACACTACCCCCAGCACGACCCCCTACACTGACCGAACACCAATGCACTGCCCTAAACCCTGAAACACCAGCCCCTGCACGACCCCCTACACTGCCCGAACACCGCTGCACTGCCCTAAACCCTGAAACACCACCCCTAGCACGACCCCCTACACTGCCCGAACACCACTGCACTGCCCTAAACCCTGAAACACCACCCCCTTCACGACCCCCTACACTGCCCGAACACCACTGCAATGCCCTAAACCCTGAAACACCACCCCCAGCACGACCCCTACACTGCCCGAACACCACTGCACTGCCCTAAACCCTGAAACACCACCCCCAGCACGACCCCCTACAGTGCCCGAACACCACTGCTCTGCCCAAAACCCTGAAACACCAGCCCCAGCATGACCCCTACACTGCCCGAACACCACTGCACTTCCCTAAACCTTGAAACACCAGCCTCAGCACGACCCCTACACTGCCTGAACACCACTGCACTGCCCTAAACCCTGAAACACCACCCCTGCACGACCCCCTACACTGCCCGAACACTACTGCACTGCCCTAAACCCTGAAACACCATCCCCAGCACGACCCCCTACACTGCACGAACACCACTGCACTGCCCTAAACCCTGAAACACTACCCCCAGCAAGACCCCCTACACTGCCCGAACACCACTGCACTGCCCTAAACCCTGAAACATCACCCCCAGCAAGACTCCCTACACTGCCCGAACACCACTGCCCTAAACCCTGAAACACCACCCCCAGCAAGACCCCTACACTGCCCGAACACCACTGCACTGCCCTAAACCCTGAAACACCAGCCCCAGCACTGAACCCCTACACTGCCCGAACACCACTGCACTGCCCTAAACCCTTGAAACACCACCCCTGCACGACCCCTACACTGCCCGAACACCACTGCACTGCCCTAAACCATGAAACACCACTCCCAGCACGACCCACTACACTGCCCGAACCCCACTGCACTGCCCTTAAACCCTGAAACACCACCCCCTGCACGACCCCCTACACTGCCCGAACACTACTGCACTGCCCTAAACCCTGAAATACCACCCCCAGCACGACCCCCCACACTGCTACGAACACTACTGCACTGCCCTAAACCCTGAAACACTACCCCCAGCAAGACTCCCCTACACTGCCCGAACACCACTGCACTGCCCTAAACCCTGAAACATCACCCCAGCAAGACCCCTACACTGCCCGAACACCACTGCCCTAAACCCTGAAACACCACCCCCAGCAAGACCCCGAAACTGCCCGAACACCACTGCACTGCCCCTAAACCCTGAAACACCACCCCCAGCACGACCCCTACACTGCCTGAACACCACTGCTCTGGCCCAAAACCCTGAAACACCAGCCCCAGCACTACCCCTACACTGCCCGAACACCACTGCACTGCCCTAAACCCTGAAACACCAGCCCCAGCACGACCCCTACACTGCCCGAACACCACTGCACTGCCCTAAACCCCTGAAACACCACCCCCAGCACGACCCCCTACACTGCCCAAACACCACTGCACTGCCCTAAACCCTGAAACACCAGCCCCAGCACAACCCCGTACACTGCCCGAACACCACTGCACTGCCCTAAACCCTAAAACACCAGCCCCAGCACGACCGCCTACACTGCCCGAAAACCACTGCACTGCCCCTAAACCCTGAAACACCAGCCCCAGCACGACCCCTACACTGCCCGAACACCGCTGCACTGCCCTAAACCCTGAAACACCACCCCTAGCACGACCCCTACACTGCCCGAACACCACTGCACTGCCCTAAACCCTGAAACACCACCCCTTCACGACCCCTACACTGCCCGAACACCACTGCAATGCCCTAAACCCTGAAACACCACCCCCAGCACGACCCCCTACACTGCCCGAACACCACTGCACTGCCCTAAACCCTGAAACACCACCCCCAGCACGACCCCCTACAGTGCCCGAACACCACTGCTCTGCCCAAAACCCTGAAACACCAGCCCCAGCACGACCCCCTACACTGCCCGAACACCACTGCACTTCCCTAAACCTTGAAACACCAGCCTCAGCACGACCCCCTACACTGCCTGAACACCACTGCACTGCCCTAAACCCTGAAACACCACCCCCAGCACGACCCCCTACACTGCCTGAACACCACTGCACTGCCCTAAACCTTGAAACACCACCCCCTGCACGACCCCCTACACTGCCCGAACACTACTGCACTGCCCTAAACCCTGAAACACCATCCCCAGCACGACCCTCTACACTGCACGAACACCACTGCACTGCCCTAAACCCTGAAACACTACCCCCAGCAAGACCCCCTACACTGCCCGAACACCACTGCACTGCCCTAAACCCTGAAACATCACCCCCAGCAAGACCCCCTACACTGCCCGAACACCACTGCCCTAAACCCTGAAACACCACCCCCAGCAAGACCCCCTACACTGCCCGAACACCACTGCACTGCCCTAAACCCTGAAACACCAGCCCCAGCACGAACCCCTACACTGCCCGAACACCACTGCACTGCCCTAAACCCTGAAACACCACCCCCTGCACGACCCCCTACACTGCCCGAACACCACTGCACTGCCCTAAACCGTGAAACACCACCCCAGCACGACCCACTACACTGCCCGAACCCCACTGCACTGCCCTAAAACCTGAAACACCACCCCTGCACGACCCCTCACACTGCCCGAACACTACTGCACTGCCCTAAACCCTGAAATACCACCCCAGCACGTACCCCCTACACTGCACGAACACTACTGCACTGCCCTAAACCCTGAAACACTACCCCCAGCAAGACCCCTACACTGCCCGAACACCACTGCACTGCCCTAAACCCTGAAACATCACCCCAGCAAGACCCCTACACTGCCCGAACACCACTGCCCTAAACCCTGAAACACCACCCCCAGCAAGACCCCCGAAACTGCCCGAACACCACTGCACTGCCCTAAACCCTGAAACACCACCCCCAGCACGACCCCCTACACTGCCTGAACACCACTGCTCTGCCCAAAACCCTGAAACACCAGCCCCAGCACGACCCCTACACTGCCCGAACACCACTGCACTGCCCTAAACCCTGAAACACCAGCCCCAGCACGACCCCTACACTGCCTGAACACCACTGCACTGCCCTAAACCCTGAAACACCACCCCCAGCACGACCCCCTACACTGCCCAAACACCACTGCACTGCCCTAAACCCTGAAACACCAGCCCCAGCACAACCCCGTACACTGCCCGAACACCACTGCACTGCCCTAAACCCTGAAACACCAGCCCCAGCACGACCGCCTACACTGCCCGAAAACCACTGCACTGCCCTAAACCCTGAAACACCAGCCCCAGCACGACCCCCTACACTTCCCGAACACCACTGCACTGCCCTAAACCCTCAAACACCAGCCCCAGCACGACCCCCTACACTGCCCGAACACCACTGCACTGCCCTAAACCCTGAAACACCAGCCCCAGCAAGACCCCCTACACTGCCCGAACACAACTGCACTGCCCTAAACCCTGAAACACCACCCCCAGCAAGACCCCCTACACTGCCCGAACACCACTGCACTGCCCTAAACCCTGAAACACCACCCCCAGCAAGACCACCCTACACTGGCCGAACACCACTGCACTGCCCTAAACCCTGAAACACCACCCCCTGCACGACCCCCTACACTGCCCAAACACCACTGCACTGCCCTAAACCCTGAAACACCAGCCCCTGCACGACCCCCTACACTGCCCGAACACCACTGCACTGCCCTAAACCCTGAAACACCACCCCCAGCACGACCCCCTACACTGCCCAAACACCACTGCACTGCCCTAAACCCTGAAACACCACCCCCTGCACGACCCCCTACACTGCCCGAACACCACTGCACTGCCCTAAACCCTGAAACACCACCCCCAGCACGACCCCCTACACTGCCCGAACACCACTGCACTGCCCTAAACCCTGAAACACCACCCCCAGCACGACCACCTACACTGCCCGAACACCACTGCACTGCCCTAAACCCTGAAACACCACCCCCTGCACGACCCCCTACACTGCCCGAACACCACTGCACTGCCCTAAACCCTGAAACACCACCCCCAGCACGACCCCCTACACTGCCCGAACACCACTGCACTGCCCTAAACCCTGAAACACCACCCCCAGCACGACCCCCTACACTGCCCGAACACCACTGCACTGCCCTAAACCCTGAAACATCACCCCCAGCAAGACCCCTACACTGCCCGAACACCACTGCCCTAAACCCTGAAACACCACCCCCAGCAAGACCCCCTACACTGCCAGAACACCACTGCACTGCCCTAGACCCTGAAACACCAGCCCCAGCAAGACCCCCTACACTGCCCGAACACCACTGCACTGCCCTAAACCCTGAAACACCAGCCCCAGCACGACCCCCTACACTGCCCGAACACCACTGCACTGCCCTAAACCCTGAAACACCAGCCCCAGCACGACCCCCTACACTGCCCGAACACCACTGCACTGCCCTAAACCCTGAAACACCAGCCCCAGCACGACCCCCTACACTGCCCGAACACCACTGCACTGCCCTAAACCCTGAAACACCAGCCCCAGCACGACCCCCTACACTGCCCGAACACCACTGCACTGCCCTAAACCCTGAAACACCACCCCCAGCACGACCCCCTACACTGCCCGAACACCACTGCACTGCCCTAAACCCTGAAACACCACCCCCAGCACGACCCCCTACACTGCCCGAACACCACTGCACTGCCCTAAACCCTGAAACACCAGCCCCAGCACGACCCCCTACACTGCCCGAACACCACTGCACTGCCCTAAACCCTGAAACACCACCCCCAGCAAGACCCCCTACACTGCCCGAACACCACTGCACTGCCCTAAACCCTGAAACACCACCCCCAGCAAGACCCCCTACACTGCCCGAACACCACTGCACTGCCCTAAACCCTGAAACACCACCCCCAGCAAGACCCCCTACACTGCCCGAACACCACTGCACTGCCCTAAACCCTGAAACACCACCCCCAGCACGACCCCCTACACTGCCCGAACACCACTGCACTGCCCTAAACCCTGAAACACCAGCCCCAGCACGACCCCCTACACTGCCCGAACACCACTGCACTGCCCTAAACCCTGAAACACCAGCCCCAGCACGACCCCCTACACTGCCCGAACACCACTGCACTGCCCTAAACCCTGAAACACCACCCCCAGCATGACCCCCTACACTGCCCGAACACCACTGCACTGCCCTAAACCCTGAAACACCACCCCCAGCACGACCCCCTACACTGCCCGAACACCACTGCACTGCCCTAAACCCTGAAACACCAGCCCCAGCACGACCCCCTACACTGCCCGAACACCACTGCACTGCCCTAAACCCTGAAACACCAGCCCCAGCACGACCCCCTACACTGCCCGAACACCACTGCACTGCCCTAAACCCTGAAACACCACCCCCAGCACGACCCCCTACACTGCCCGAACACCACTGCACTGCCCTAAACCCTGAAACACCACCCCCAGCACGACCCCCTACACTGCCCGAACACCACTGCACTGCCCTAAACCCTGAAACACCACCCCCAGCACGACCCCCTACACTGCCCGAACACCACTGCACTGCCCTAAACCCTGAAACACCACCCCCAGCACGACCCCCTACACTGCCCGAACACCACTGCACTGCCCTAAACCCTGAAACACCAGCCCCAGCACGACCCCCTACACTGCCCGAACACCACTGCACTGCCCTAAACCCTGAAACACCAGCCCCAGCACGACCCCCTACACTGCCCGAACACCACTGCACTGCCCTAAACCCTGAAACACCACCCCCAGCACGACCCCCTACACTGCCCGAACACCACTGCACTGCCCTAAACCCTGAAACACCACCCCCAGCACGACCCCCTACACTGCCCGAACACCACTGCACTGCCCTAAACCCTGAAACACCATCCCCAGCACGACCCCCTACACTGCCCGAACACCACTGCACTGCCCTAAACCCTGAAACACCACCCCCAGCAAGACCCCCTACACTGCCCGAACACCACTGCACTGCCCTAAACCCTGAAACACCACCCCCAGCACGACCCCCTACACTGCCCGAACACCACTGCACTGCCCTAAACCCTGAAACACCAGCCCCAGCAAGACCCCCTACACTGCCCGAACACCACTGCACTGCCCTAAACCCTGAAACACCAGCCCCAGCACGACCCCCTACACTGCCCGAACACCACTGCACTGCCCTAAACCCTGAAACACCACCCCTGCACGACCCCCTACACTGCCCGAACACCACTGCACTGCCCTAAACCCTGAAACACCACCCCCAGCACGACCCCCTACACTGCCCGAACACCACTGCACTGCCCTAAACCCTGAAACACCACCCCCAGCACGACCCCCTACACTGCCCGAACACCACTGCACTGCCCTAAACCCTGAAACACCACCCCCAGCACGACCCCTACACTGCCCGAACACCACTGCACTGCCCTAAACCCTGAAACACCACCCCCAGCAAGACCCCCTACACTGCCCGAACACCACTGCACTGCCCTAAACCCTGAAACACCACCCCCAGCAAGACCCCCTACACTGCCCGAACACCACTGCACTGCCCTAAACCCTGAAACACCACCCCCAGCAAGACCCCCTACACTGCCCGAACACCACTGCACTGCCCTAAACCCTGAAACACCACCCCCAGCACGACCCCCTACACTGCCCGAACACCACTGCACTGCCCTAAACCCTGAAACACCACCCCCAGCACGACCCCCTACACTGCCCGAACACCACTGCACTGCCCTAAACCCTGAAACACCAGCCCCAGCACGACCCCCTACACTGCCCGAACACCACTGCACTGCCCTAAACCCTGAAACACCACCCCCAGCACGACCCCCTACACTGCCCGAACACCACTGCACTGCCCTAAACCCTGAAACACCAGCCCCAGCACGACCCCGTACACTGCCCGAACACCACTGCACTGCCCTAAACCCTGAAACACCAGCCCCAGCACGACCCCCTACACTGCCCGAACACCACTGCACTGCCCTAAACCCTGAAACACCAGCCCCAGCACGACCCCCTACACTGCCCGAACACCACTGCACTGCCCTAAACCCTGAAACACCACCCCCAGCACGACCCCCTACACTGCCCGAACACCACTGCACTGCCCTAAACCCTGAAACACCACCCCCAGCACGACCCCCTACACTGCCCGAACACCACTGCACTGCCCTAAACCCTGAAACACCACCCCCAGCACGACCCCCTACACTGCCCGAACACCACTGCACTGCCCTAAACCCTGAAACACCACCCCCAGCACGACCCCCTACACTGCCCGAACACCACTGCACTGCCCTAAACCCTGAAACACCAGCCCCAGCACGACCCCCTACACTGCCCGAACACCACTGCACTGCCCTAAACCCTGAAACACCACCCCCAGCACGACCCCCTACACTGCCCGAACACCACTGCACTGCCCTAAACCCTGAAACACCACCCCCAGCACGACCCCCTACACTGCCCGAACACCACTGCACTGCCCTAAACCCTGAAACACCACCCCCAGCACGACCCCCTACACTGCCCGAACACCACTGCACTGCCCTAAACCCTGAAACACCACCCCCAGCACGACCCCCTACACTGCCCGAACACCACTGCACTGCCCTAAACCCTGAAACACCACCCCCAGCACGACCCCCTACACTGCCCGAACACCACTGCACTGCCCTAAACCCTGAAACACCAGCCCCAGCAAGACCCCCTACACTGCCCGAACACCACTGCACTGCCCTAAACCCTGAAACACCAGCCCCAGCACGACCCCCTACACTGCCCGAACACCACTGCACTGCCCTAAACCCTGAAACACCAGCCCCAGCAAGACCCCCTACACTGCCCGAACACCACTGCACTGCCCTAAACCCTGAAACACCACCCCCAGCACGACCCCCTACACTGCCCGAACACCACTGCACTGCCCTAAACCCTGAAACACCAGCCCCAGCACGACCCCCTACACTGCCCGAACACCACTGCACTGCCCTAAACCCTGAAACACCAGCCCCAGCACGACCCCCTACACTGCCCGAACACCACTGCACTGCCCTAAACCCTGAAACACCACCCCCAGCACGACCCCCTACACTGCCCGAACACCACTGCACTGCCCTAAACCCTGAAACACCAGCCCCAGCACGACCCCCTACACTGCCCGAACACCACTGCACTGCCCTAAACCCTGAAACACCAGCCCCAGCACGACCCCCTACACTGCCCGAACACCACTGCACTGCCCTAAACCCTGAAACACCAGCCCCAGCACGACCCCCTACACTGCCCGAACACCACTGCACTGCCCTAAACCCTGAAACACCACCCCCAGCACGACCCCCTACACTGCCCGAACACCACTGCACTGCCCTAAACCCTGAAACACCACCCCCAGCACGACCCCCTACACTGCCCGAACACCACTGCACTGCCCTAAACCCTGAAACACCACCCCCAGCACGACCCCCTACACTGCCCGAACACCACTGCACTGCCCTAAACCCTGAAACACCACCCCCAGCACGACCCCCTACACTGCCCGAACACCACTGCACTGCCCTAAACCCTGAAACACCAGCCCCAGCACGACCCCCTACACTGCCCGAACACCACTGCACTGCCCTAAACCCTGAAACACCAGCCCCAGCACGACCCCCTACACTGCCCGAACACCACTGCACTGCCCTAAACCCTGAAACACCACCCCCAGCACGACCCCCTACACTGCCCGAACACCACTGCACTGCCCTAAACCCTGAAACACCACCCCCAGCACGACCCCCTACACTGCCCGAACACCACTGCACTGCCCTAAACCCTGAAACACCAGCCCCAGCACGACCCCCTACACTGCCCGAACACCACTGCACTGCCCTAAACCCTGAAACACCACCCCCAGCACGACCCCCTACACTGCCCGAACACCACTGCACTGCCCTAAACCCTGAAACACCACCCCAGCAAGACCCCCTACACTGCCCGAACACCACTGCACTGCCCTAAACCCTGAAACACCACCCCCAGCACGACCCCCTACACTGCCCGAACACCACTGCACTGCCCTAAACCCTGAAACACCAGCCCCAGCACGACCCCCTACACTGCCCGAACACCACTGCACTGCCCTAAACCCTGAAACACCACCCCCAGCACGACCCCCTACACTGCCCGAACACCACTGCACTGCCCTAAACCCTGAAACACCACCCCCAGCACGACCCCCTACACTGCCCGAACACCACTGCACTGCCCTAAACCCTGAAACACCACCCCCTGCACGACCCCCTACACTGCCCGAACACCACTGCACTGCCCTAAACCCTGAAACACCAGCCCCAGCACGACCCCCTACACTGCCCGAACACCACTGCACTGCCCTAAACCCTGAAACACCACCCCCAGCAAGACCCCCTACACTGCCCGAACACCACTGCACTGCCCTAAACCCTGAAACACCACCCCCAGCAAGACCCCCTACACTGCCCGAACACCACTGCACTGCCCTAAACCCTGAAACACCACCCCCAGCAAGACCCCCTACACTGCCCGAACACCACTGCACTGCCCTAAACCCTGAAACACCAGCCCCAGCACGACCCCCTACACTGCCCGAACACCACTGCACTGCCCTAAACCCTGAAACACCAGCCCCAGCACGACCCCCTACACTGCCCGAACACCACTGCACTGCCCTAAACCCTGAAACACCAGCCCCAGCACGACCCCCTACACTGCCCGAACACCACTGCACTGCCCTAAACCCTGAAACACCAGCCCCAGCACGACCCCCTACACTGCCCGAACACCACTGCACTGCCCTAAACCCTGAAACACCAGCCCCAGCACGACCCCCTACACTGCCCGAACACCACTGCACTGCCCTAAACCCTGAAACACCAGCCCCAGCACGACCCCCTACACTGCCCGAACACCACTGCACTGCCCTAAACCCTGAAACACCAGCCCCAGCACGACCCCCTACACTGCCCGAACACCACTGCACTGCCCTAAACCCTGAAACACCAGCCCCAGCACGACCCCCTACACTGCCCGAACACCACTGCACTGCCCTAAACCCTGAAACACCAGCCCCAGCAAGACCCCCTACACTGCCCGAACACCACTGCACTGCCCTAAACCCTGAAACACCACCCCCAGCAAGACCCCCTACACTGCCCGAACACCACTGCACTGCCCTAAACCCTGAAACACCACCCCCAGCAAGACCCCCTACACTGCCCGAACACCACTGCACTGCCCTAAACCCTGAAACACCAGCCCCAGCACGACCCCCTACACTGCCCGAACACCACTGCACTGCCCTAAACCCTGAAACACCACCCCCAGCACGACCCCCTACACTGCCCGAACACCACTGCACTGCCCTAAACCCTGAAACACCACCCCCAGCACGACCCCCTACACTGCCCGAACACCACTGCACTGCCCTAAACCCTGAAACACCACCCCCAGCACGACCCCCTACACTGCCCGAACACCACTGCACTGCCCTAAACCCTGAAACACCACCCCCAGCACGACCCCCTACACTGCCCGAACACCACTGCACTGCCCTAAACCCTGAAACACCACCCCCAGCACGACCCCCTACACTGCCCGAACACCACTGCACTGCCCTAAACCCTGAAACACCACCCCCAGCAAGACCCCCTACACTGCCCGAACACCACTGCACTGCCCTAAACCCTGAAACACCACCCCCAGCACGACCCCCTACACTGCCCGAACACCACTGCACTGCCCTAAACCCTGAAACACCACCCCCAGCACGACCCCCTACACTGCCCGAACACCACTGCACTGCCCTAAACCCTGAAACACCAGCCCCAGCACGACCCCCTACACTGCCCGAACACCACTGCACTGCCCTAAACCCTGAAACACCAGCCCCAGCACGACCCCCTACACTGCCCGAACACCACTGCACTGCCCTAAACCCTGAAACACCAGCCCCAGCACGACCCCCTACACTGCCCGAACACCACTGCACTGCCCTAAACCCTGAAACACCACCCCCAGCACGACCCCCTACACTGCCCGAACACCACTGCACTGCCCTAAACCCTGAAACACCACCCCCAGCACGACCCCCTACACTGCCCGAACACCACTGCACTGCCCTAAACCCTGAAACACCACCCCCAGCACGACCCCCTACACTGCCCGAACACCACTGCACTGCCCTAAACCCTGAAACACCACCCCCAGCACGACCCCCTACACTGCCCGAACACCACTGCACTGCCCTAAACCCTGAAACACCACCCCCAGCAAGACCCCCTACACTGCCCGAACACCACTGCACTGCCCTAAACCCTGAAACACCACCCCCAGCAAGACCCCCTACACTGCCCGAACACCACTGCACTGCCCTAAACCCTGAAACACCACCCCCAGCAAGACCCCCTACACTGCCCGAACACCACTGCACTGCCCTAAACCCTGAAACACCACCCCCAGCACGACCCCCTACACTGCCCGAACACCACTGCACTGCCCTAAACCCTGAAACACCAGCCCCAGCACGACCCCCTACACTGCCCGAACACCACTGCACTGCCCTAAACCCTGAAACACCAGCCCCAGCACGACCCCCTACACTGCCCGAACACCACTGCACTGCCCTAAACCCTGAAACACCACCCCCAGCACGACCCCCTACACTGCCCGAACACCACTGCACTGCCCTAAACCCTGAAACACCAGCCCCAGCACGACCCCCTACACTGCCCGAACACCACTGCACTGCCCTAAACCCTGAAACACCAGCCCCAGCACGACCCCCTACACTGCCCGAACACCACTGCACTGCCCTAAACCCTGAAACACCAGCCCCAGCACGACCCCCTACACTGCCCGAACACCACTGCACTGCCCTAAACCCTGAAACACCAGCCCCAGCACGACCCCCTACACTGCCCGAACACCACTGCACTGCCCTAAACCCTGAAACACCAGCCCCAGCACGACCCCCTACACTGCCCGAACACCACTGCACTGCCCTAAACCCTGAAACACCACCCCCAGCACGACCCCCTACACTGCCCGAACACCACTGCACTGCCCTAAACCCTGAAACACCACCCCCAGCACGACCCCCTACACTGCCCGAACACCACTGCACTGCCCTAAACCCTGAAACACCAGCCCCAGCACGACCCCCTACACTGCCCGAACACCACTGCACTGCCCTAAACCCTGAAACACCAGCCCCAGCACGACCCCCTACACTGCCCGAACACCACTGCACTGCCCTAAACCCTGAAACACCAGCCCCAGCACGACCCCCTACACTGCCCGAACACCACTGCACTGCCCTAAACCCTGAAACACCACCCCCAGCACGACCCCCTACACTGCCCGAACACCACTGCACTGCCCTAAACCCTGAAACACCATCCCCAGCACGACCCCCTACACTGCCCGAACACCACTGCACTGCCCTAAACCCTGAAACACCACCCCCAGCAAGACCCCCTACACTGCCCGAACACCACTGCACTGCCCTAAACCCTGAAACACCACCCCCAGCAAGACCCCCTACACTGCCCGAACACCACTGCACTGCCCTAAACCCTGAAACACCACCCCCAGCAAGACCCCCTACACTGCCCGAACACCACTGCACTGCCCTAAACCCTGAAACACCAGCCCCAGCACGACCCCCTACACTGCCCGAACACCACTGCACTGCCCTAAACCCTGAAACACCACCCCCAGCACGACCCCCTACACTGCCCGAACACCACTGCACTGCCCTAAACCCTGAAACACCACCCCCAGCACGACCCCCTACACTGCCCGAACACCACTGCACTGCCCTAAACCCTGAAACACCACCCCCAGCACGACCCCCTACACTGCCCGAACACCACTGCACTGCCCTAAACCCTGAAACACCAGCCCCAGCACGACCCCCTACACTGCCCGAACACCACTGCACTGCCCTAAACCCTGAAACACCACCCCCAGCAAGACCCCCTACACTGCCCGAACACCACTGCACTGCCCTAAACCCTGAAACACCACCCCCAGCAAGACCCCCTACACTGCCCGAACACCACTGCACTGCCCTAAACCCTGAAACACCACCCCCAGCAAGACCCCCTACACTGCCCGAACACCACTGCACTGCCCTAAACCCTGAAACACCACCCCCAGCACGACCCCCTACACTGCCCGAACACCACTGCACTGCCCTAAACCCTGAAACACCAGCCCCAGCACGACCCCCTACACTGCCCGAACACCACTGCACTGCCCTAAACCCTGAAACACCAGCCCCAGCACGACCCCCTACACTGCCCGAACACCACTGCACTGCCCTAAACCCTGAAACACCACCCCCAGCACGACCCCCTACACTGCCCGAACACCACTGCACTGCCCTAAACCCTGAAACACCAGCCCCAGCACGACCCCCTACACTGCCCGAACACCACTGCACTGCCCTAAACCCTGAAACACCAGCCCCAGCACGACCCCCTACACTGCCCGAACACCACTGCACTGCCCTAAACCCTGAAACACCAGCCCCAGCACGACCCCCTACACTGCCCGAACACCACTGCACTGCCCTAAACCCTGAAACACCACCCCCAGCACGACCCCCTACACTGCCCGAACACCACTGCACTGCCCTAAACCCTGAAACACCACCCCCAGCACGACCCCCTACACTGCCCGAACACCACTGCACTGCCCTAAACCCTGAAACACCAGCCCCAGCACGACCCCCTACACTGCCCGAACACCACTGCACTGCCCTAAACCCTGAAACACCAGCCCCAGCACGACCCCCTACACTGCCCGAACACCACTGCACTGCCCTAAACCCTGAAACACCAGCCCCAGCACGACCCCCTACACTGCCCGAACACCACTGCACTGCCCTAAACCCTGAAACACCACCCCCAGCACGACCCCCTACACTGCCCGAACACCACTGCACTGCCCTAAACCCTGAAACACCAGCCCCAGCACGACCCCCTACACTGCCCGAACACCACTGCACTGCCCTAAACCCTGAAACACCACCCCCAGCAAGACCCCCTACACTGCCCGAACACCACTGCACTGCCCTAAACCCTGAAACACCACCCCCAGCAAGACCCCCTACACTGCCCGAACACCACTGCACTGCCCTAAACCCTGAAACACCACCCCCAGCAAGACCCCCTACACTGCCCGAACACCACTGCACTGCCCTAAACCCTGAAACACCAGCCCCAGCACGACCCCCTACACTGCCCGAACACCACTGCACTGCCCTAAACCCTGAAACACCACCCCCAGCACGACCCCCTACACTGCCCGAACACCACTGCACTGCCCTAAACCCTGAAACACCAGCCCCAGCACGACCCCCTACACTGCCCGAACACCACTGCACTGCCCTAAACCCTGAAACACCACCCCCAGCACGACCCCCTACACTGCCCGAACACCACTGCACTGCCCTAAACCCTGAAACACCACCCCCAGCACGACCCCCTACACTGCCCGAACACCACTGCACTGCCCTAAACCCTGAAACACCACCCCCAGCAAGACCCCCTACACTGCCCGAACACCACTGCACTGCCCTAAACCCTGAAACACCACCCCCAGCAAGACCCCCTACACTGCCCGAACACCACTGCACTGCCCTAAACCCTGAAACACCACCCCCAGCAAGACCCCCTACACTGCCCGAACACCACTGCACTGCCCTAAACCCTGAAACACCACCCCCAGCACGACCCCCTACACTGCCCGAACACCACTGCACTGCCCTAAACCCTGAAACACCAGCCCCAGCACGACCCCCTACACTGCCCGAACACCACTGCACTGCCCTAAACCCTGAAACACCAGCCCCAGCACGACCCCCTACACTGCCCGAACACCACTGCACTGCCCTAAACCCTGAAACACCACCCCCAGCACGACCCCCTACACTGCCCGAACACCACTGCACTGCCCTAAACCCTGAAACACCAGCCCCAGCACGACCCCCTACACTGCCCGAACACCACTGCACTGCCCTAAACCCTGAAACACCAGCCCCAGCACGACCCCCTACACTGCCCGAACACCACTGCACTGCCCTAAACCCTGAAACACCAGCCCCAGCACGACCCCCTACACTGCCCGAACACCACTGCACTGCCCTAAACCCTGAAACACCAGCCCCAGCACGACCCCCTACACTGCCCGAACACCACTGCACTGCCCTAAACCCTGAAACACCAGCCCCAGCAAGACCCCCTACACTGCCCGAACACCACTGCACTGCCCTAAACCCTGAAACACCACCCCAGCAAGACCCCCTACACTGCCCGAACACCACTGCACTGCCCTAAACCCTGAAACACCACCCCCAGCAAGACCCCCTACACTGCCCGAACACCACTGCACTGCCCTAAACCCTGAAACACCACCCCCAGCACGACCCCCTACACTGCCCGAACACCACTGCACTGCCCTAAACCCTGAAACACCACCCCCAGCACGACCCCCTACACTGCCCGAACACCACTGCACTGCCCTAAACCCTGAAACACCACCCCCAGCACGACCCCCTACACTGCCCGAACACCACTGCACTGCCCTAAACCCTGAAACACCAGCCCCAGCACGACCCCCTACACTGCCCGAACACCACTGCACTGCCCTAAACCCTGAAACACCAGCCCCAGCACGACCCCCTACACTGCCCGAACACCACTGCACTGCCCTAAACCCTGAAACACCACCCCCAGCACGACCCCCTACACTGCCCGAACACCACTGCACTGCCCTAAACCCTGAAACACCAGCCCCAGCACGACCCCCTACACTGCCCGAACACCACTGCACTGCCCTAAACCCTGAAACACCAGCCCCAGCACGACCCCCTACACTGCCCGAACACCACTGCACTGCCCTAAACCCTGAAACACCAGCCCCAGCACGACCCCCTACACTGCCCGAACACCACTGCACTGCCCTAAACCCTGAAACACCACCCCCAGCACGACCCCCTACACTGCCCGAACACCACTGCACTGCCCTAAACCCTGAAACACCACCCCCAGCACGACCCCCTACACTGCCCGAACACCACTGCACTGCCCTAAACCCTGAAACACCACCCCCAGCACGACCCCCTACACTGCCCGAACACCACTGCACTGCCCTAAACCCTGAAACACCACCCCCAGCACGACCCCCTACACTGCCCGAACACCACTGCACTGCCCTAAACCCTGAAACACCAGCCCCAGCACGACCCCCTACACTGCCCGAACACCACTGCACTGCCCTAAACCCTGAAACACCAGCCCCAGCACGACCCCCTACACTGCCCGAACACCACTGCACTGCCCTAAACCCTGAAACACCACCCCCAGCACGACCCCCTACACTGCCCGAACACCACTGCACTGCCCTAAACCCTGAAACACCAGCCCCAGCACGACCCCCTACACTGCCCGAACACCACTGCACTGCCCTAAACCCTGAAACACCAGCCCCAGCACGACCCCCTACACTGCCCGAACACCACTGCACTGCCCTAAACCCTGAAACACCAGCCCCAGCACGACCCCCTACACTGCCCGAACACCACTGCACTGCCCTAAACCCTGAAACACCACCCCCAGCAAGACCCCCTACACTGCCCGAACACCACTGCACTGCCCTAAACCCTGAAACACCACCCCCAGCAAGACCCCCTACACTGCCCGAACACCACTGCACTGCCCTAAACCCTGAAACACCAGCCCCAGCACGACCCCCTACACTGCCCGAACACCACTGCACTGCCCTAAACCCTGAAACACCAGCCCCAGCAAGACCCCCTACACTGCCCGAACACCACTGCACTGCCCTAAACCCTGAAACACCACCCCCAGCACGACCCCCTACACTGCCCGAACACCACTGCACTGCCCTAAACCCTGAAACACCACCCCCAGCAAGACCCCCTACACTGCCCGAACACCACTGCACTGCCCTAAACCCTGAAACACCACCCCCAGCACGACCCCCTACACTGCCCGAACACCACTGCACTGCCCTAAACCCTGAAACACCACCCCCAGCACGACACCCTACACTGCCCGAACACCACTGCACTGCCCTAAACCCTGAAACACCACCCCCAGCACGACCCCCTACACTGCCCGAACACCACTGCACTGCCCTAAACCCTGAAACACCACCCCCAGCACGACCCCCTACACTGCCCGAACACCACTGCACTGCCCTAAACCCTGAAACACCAGCCCCAGCACGACCCCCTACACTGCCCGAACACCACTGCACTGCCCTAAACCCTGAAACACCACCCCCAGCACGACCCCCTACACTGCCCGAACACCACTGCACTGCCCTAAACCCTGAAACACCACCCCCAGCACGACCCCCTACACTGCCCGAACACCACTGCACTGCCCTAAACCCTGAAACACCACCCCCAGCACGACCCCCTACACTGCCCGAACACCACTGCACTGCCCTAAACCCTGAAACACCACCCCCAGCACGACCCCCTACACTGCCCGAACACCACTGCACTGCCCTAAACCCTGAAACACCACCCCCAGCAAGACCCCCTACACTGCCCGAACACCACTGCACTGCCCTAAACCCTGAAACACCACCCCCAGCAAGACCCCCTACACTGCCCGAACACCACTGCACTGCCCTAAACCCTGAAACACCAGCCCCAGCAAGACCCCCTACACTGCCCGAACACCACTGCACTGCCCTAAACCCTGAAACACCAGCCCCAGCACGACCCCCTACACTGCCCGAACACCACTGCACTGCCCTAAACCCTGAAACACCAGCCCCAGCACGACCCCCTACACTGCCCGAACACCACTGCACTGCCCTAAACCCTGAAACACCAGCCCCAGCACGACCCCCTACACTGCCCGAACACCACTGCACTGCCCTAAACCCTGAAACACCACCCCTGCACGACCCCCTACACTGCCCGAACACCACTGCACTGCCCTAAACCCTGAAACACCACCCCCAGCACGACCCCCTACACTGCCCGAACACCACTGCACTGCCCTAAACCCTGAAACACCACCCCCAGCACGACCCCCTACACTGCCCGAACACCACTGCACTGCCCTAAACCCTGAAACACCACCCCCAGCACGACCCCCTACACTGCCCGAACACCACTGCACTGCCCTAAACCCTGAAACACCACCCCCAGCAAGACCCCCTACACTGCCCGAACACCACTGCACTGCCCTAAACCCTGAAACACCACCCCCAGCAAGACCCCCTACACTGCCCGAACACCACTGCACTGCCCTAAACCCTGAAACACCACCCCCAGCACGACCCCCTACACTGCCCGAACACCACTGCACTGCCCTAAACCCTGAAACACCACCCCCAGCACGACCCCCTACACTGCCCGAACACCACTGCTCTGCCCTAAACCCTGAAACACCAGCCCCAGCACGACCCCCTACACTGCCCGAACACCACTGCACTGCCCTAAACCCTGAAACACCAGCCCCAGCACGACCCCCTACACTGCCTGAACACCACTGCACTGCCCTAAACCCTGAAACACCACCCCCAGCACGACCCCCTACACTGCCCGAACACCACTGCACTGCCCTAAACCCTGAAACACCAGCCCCAGCACGACCCCCTACACTGCCCGAACACCACTGCACTGCCCTAAACCCTGAAACACCAGCCCCAGCACGACCGCCTACACTGCCCGAACACCACTGCACTGCCCTAAACCCTGAAACACCAGCCCCAGCACGACCCCCTACACTGCCCGAACACCACTGCACTGCCCTAAACCCTGAAACACCACCCCCAGCACGACCCCCTACACTGCCCGAACACCACTGCACTGCCCTAAACCCTGAAACACCACCCCCAGCACGACCCCCTACACTGCCCGAACACCACTGCACTGCCCTAAACCCTGAAACACCACCCCCAGCACGACCCCCTACACTGCCCGAACACCACTGCACTGCCCTAAACCCTGAAACACCACCCCCAGCACGACCCCCTACACTGCCCGAACACCACTGCACTGCCCTAAACCCTGAAACACCAGCCCCAGCACGACCCCCTACACTGCCCGAACACCACTGCACTGCCCTAAACCCTGAAACACCAGCCCCAGCACGACCCCCTACACTGCCTGAACACCACTGCACTGCCCTAAACCCTGAAACACCACCCCCAGCACGACCCCTACACTGCCTGAACACCACTGCACTGCCCTAAACCCTGAAACACCACCCCCAGCACGACCCCCTACACTGCCCGAACACCACTGCACTGCCCTAAACCCTGAAACACCATCCCCAGCACGACCCCCTACACTGCCCGAACACCACTGCACTGCCCTAAACCCTGAAACACCACCCCCAGCAAGACCCCCTACACTGCCCGAACACCACTGCACTGCCCTAAACCCTGAAACACCACCCCCAGCAAGACCCCCTACACTGCCCGAACACCACTGCCTGCCCTAAACCCTGAAACACCACCCCCAGCAAGACCCCCTACACTGCCCGAACACCACTGCACTGCCCTAAACCCTGAAACACCAGCCCCAGCACGACCCCCTACACTGCCCGAACACCACTGCACTGCCCTAAACCCTGAAACACCACCCCCAGCACGACCCCCTACACTGCCCGAACACCACTGCACTGCCCTAAACCCTGAAACACCACCCCCAGCACGACCCCCTACACTGCCCGAACACCACTGCACTGCCCTAAACCCTGAAACACCACCCCCTGCACGACCCCCTACACTGCCCGAACACCACTGCACTGCCCTAAACCCTGAAACACCACCCCCAGCACGACCCCCTACACTGCCCGAACACCACTGCACTGCCCTAAACCCTGAAACACCACCCCCAGCAAGACCCCCTACACTGCCCGAACACCACTGCACTGCCCTAAACCCTGAAACATCACCCCCAGCAAGACCCCCTACACTGCCCGAACACCACTGCCCTAAACCCTGAAACACCAGCCCCAGCAAGACCCCCTACACTGCCCGAACACCACTGCACTGCCCTAAACCCTGAAACACCACCCCCAGCACGACCCCTACACTGCCCGAACACCACTGCACTGCCCTAAACCCTGAAACACCAGCCCCAGCACGACCCCCTACACTGCCCGAACACCACTGCACTGCCCTAAACCCTGAAACACCAGCCCCAGCACGACCCCTACACTGCCCGAACACCACTGCACTGCCCTAAACCCTGAAACACCACCCCAGCACGACCCCCTACACTGCCCGAACACCACTGCACTGCCCTAAACCCTGAAACACCAGCCCCAGCACAACCCCCTACACTGCCCGAACACCACTGCACTGCCCTAAACCCTAAAACACCAGCCCCAGCACGACCGCCTACACTGCCCGAAAACCACTGCACTGCCCTAAACCCTGAAACACCAGCCCCAGCACGACCCCCTACACTGCCCGAACACCACTGCACTGCCCTAAACCCTCGAAACACCAGCCCCAGCACGACCCCCTACACTGCCCGAACACCACTGCACTGCCCTAAACCCTGAAACACCAGCCCCAGCAAGACCCCCTACACTGCCCGAACACAACTGCACTGCCCTAAACCCTGAAACACCACCCCCAGCAAGACCCCCTACACTGCCCGAACACCACTGCACTGCCCTAAACCCTGAAACACCACCCCAGCAAGACCACCTACACTGCCCGAACACCACTGCACTGCCCTAAACCCTGAAACACCACCCCCAGCACGACCCCCTACACTGCCCAAACACCACTGCACTGCCCTAAACCCTGAAACACCACCCCCTGCACGACACCCTACACTGCCCGAACACCACTGCACTGCCCTAAACCCTGAAACACCACCCCCAGCACGACCCCCTACACAGCCCAAACACCACTGCACTGCCCTAAACCCTGAAACACCACCCCCTGCACGACCCCCTACACTGCCCGAACACCACTGCGCTGCCCTAAACCCTGAAACACCACCCCCAGCACGACCCCCTACACTGCCCGAACACCACTGCACCTAAACCCTGAAACACCACCCCCAGCAAGACCCCCTACACTGGCCGAACACCACTGCACTGCCCTAAACCCTGAAACACCACCCCCTGCACGACCCCCTACACTGCCCGAACACCACTGCACTGCCCTAAACCCTGAAACACCACCCCCTGCACAACCCCCTACACTGCCGGAACACCACTGCACTGCCCTAAACCCTGAAACACCACCCCCAGCACGACCCCTACACTGCCCGAACACCACTGCACTGCCCTAAACCCTGAAACACCACCCCCAGCAAGACCCCCTACACTGCCTGAACACCACTGCCCTAAACCCTGAAACACCACCCCCAGCAAGACCCCTACACTGCCCGAACACCACTGCACTGCCCTAGACCCTGAAACACCAGCCCCAGCAAGACCCCCTACACTGCCCGCACAACACTGCACTGCCCTAAACCCTGAAACACCAGCCCCAGCACGACCCCCTACACTGCCCGAACACCACTGCACTGCCCTAAACCCTGAAACACCAGCCCCAGCACGACCCCCTACACTGCCCAAACACCACTGCACTGCCCTAAACCCTGAAACACCAGCCCCAGCACGACCCCCTACACTGCCCGAACACCACTGCACTGCCCTAAACCCTGAAACACCAGCCTCAGCACGACCCCCTACACAGCCTGAACACCACTGCACTGCCCTAAACCCTGAAACACCACCCCCAGCATGACCCCCTACACTGCCCGAACACCACTGCACTGCCCTAAACCCTGAAACACCACCCCTGCACGACCCCCTACACTGCCCGAACACCACTGCACTGCCCTAAACCCTGAAACACCATCCCCAGCACGACCCCCTACACTGCCCGAACACCACTGCACTGCCCTAAACCCTGAAACACTACCCCCAGCAAGACCCCCTACACTGCCCGAACACCACTGCACTGCCCTAAACCCTGAAACATCACCCCCAGCAAGACCCCCTACACTGCCCGAACACCACTGCACTGCCCTAAACCCTGAAACACCACCCCCAGCAAGACCCCCTACACTGCCCAAACACCACTGCACTGCCCTAAACCCTGAAACACCAGCCCCAGCACGACCCCCTACACTGCCCGAACACCACTGCACTGCCCTAAACCCTGAAACACCACCCCCTGCACGACCCCCTACACTGCCCGAACACCACTGCACTGCCCTAAACCCTGAAACACCACCCCCAGCATGACCCACTACACTGCCCGAACACCACTGCACTGCCCTAAACCCTGAAACACCACCCCCTGCACGACCCCCTACACTGCCCGAACACCACTGCACTGCCCTAAACCCTGAAACATCACCCCCAGCAAGACCCCCTACACTGCCCGAACACCACTGCACTGCCCTAAACCCTGAAACACCACCCCCAGCAAGACCCCCTACACTGCCCAAACACCACTGCACTGCCCTAAACCCTGAAACACCAGCCCCAGCACGACCCCCTACACTGCCCGAACACCACTGCACTGCCCTAAACCCTGAAACACCACCCCCTGCAGGACCCCCTACACTGCCCGAACACCACTGCACTGCCCTAAACCCTGAAACACCACCCCCAGCACGACCCACTACACTGCCCGAACACCACTGCACTGCCCTAAAACCTGAAACACCACCCCTGCACGACCCCCTACACTGCCCGAACACTACTACACTGCCCTAAACCCTGAAACACCACCCCTAGCACGACCCCCTACACTGCAGGAACACCACTGCACTGCCCTAAACCCTGAAACACCACCGCCAGCAAGACCCCCTACACTGCCCAATCACCACTGCACTGCCCTAAACCCTGAAACACCACCCCCAGCAAGACACCCTACACTGCCCGAACACCACTGCACTGCCCTAAACCGTGAAACACCACCCCCAGCACGACCCACTACACTGCCCGAACCCCACTGCACTGCCCTAAAACCTGAAACACCACCCCCTGCACGACCCCCTACACTGCCCGAACACCACTGCACTGCCCTAAACCCTGAAATACCACCCCCAGCACGACCCCCTACACTGCCCGAACACTACTGCACTGCCCTAAACCCTGAAACACTACCCCCAGCAAGACCCCTACACTGCCCGAACACCACTGCACTGCCCTAAACCCTGAAACACCACCCCCAGCAAGACCCCCTACACTGCCCGAACACCACTGCCCTAAACCCTGAAACACCACCCCCAGCAAGACCCCCTACACTGCCCGAACACCACTGCACTGCCCTAAACCCTGAAACACCACCCCCAGCACGACACCCTACACTGCCTGAACACCACTGCTCTGCCCTAAACCCTGAAACACCAGCCCCAGCACGACCCCCTACACTGCCCGAACACCACTGCACTGCCCTAAACCCTGAAACACCAGCCCCAGCACGACCCCTACACTGCCGGAACACCACTGCACTGCCCTAAACCCTGAAACACCACCCCCAGCACGACCCCCTACACTGCCCAAACACCACTGCACTGCCCTAAACCCTGAAACACCAGCCCCAGCACAACCCCCTACACTGCCCGAACACCACTGCACTGCCCTAAACCCTAAAACACCAGCCCCAGCACGACCGCCTACACTGCCCGAACACCACTGCACTGCCCTAAACCCTGAAACACCAGCCCCAGCACGACCCCCTACACTGCCCGAACACCACTGCACTGCCCTAAACCCTGAAACACCAGCCCCAGCACGACCCCCACAC